>OZ023207.1:617500-682500 GCA_963995525.1 Escarpia spicata
CACACACACAACACACACACAACACACACAGACACACACATCACATACAACACTCACAACACACACACCACACAGACACACGCATCACACACAACACACACAACATACACAACACACACAACACACACACAACACACATTCACACAGACACACACAACACACACAACACACACAACACACTCACACAGACACACACATCACACACAACACACACAACACACACAACACTCACAACACACACACATCACACACAACACAGACACACACATCACACTGCACACAACACACACACAACACACACACAACACACACACAACACACACACAACACACACACAACACACACACTCACACAGACACACACAACACACACAACACACACAACACTCACAACACACACAACACAGACACATATCACTCACACACGCAGACACACAGACACACACACGCACGCATACAGGCACACACACTCACACACCCAGACACACACACTTATACACACACACAGACTAGTAGGGGACGACATTAATATGATTTTTCTTGTGTGTCCTTGCAGAACCAACGGCATGTACTAAGTAAACACAGTTCCAGCTGGACACTGCTCGGATTACAGCTGACCTCTGGCTGGACATCACTTGACCAGTGACTGGACATCATCTGACCAGTGGCTGGACATCACCTGACCAGTGACTGGACATCACCTGACCAGTGGCTGGACATCACCTGACCAGTGGCTTGGACATCACCTGACCAGTGGCTGGACATCACTTGACCAGTGGCTGGACACCACCTGACCAGTGGCTGGACATCACTCGATCAGTGGCTGGACATCACCTGACCAGTGGCTGGACACCACTTGACCAGTGGCTGGACCAGCCTACTGACCACACAAAGTGACTGTCACATGTCTGCCGTCACATTGTCATTGAGGGCAACCACCCTCGCACGCCAGGGGGCGCTGCTCTTAGTCCCCAGCATAAAACGAACTGATGTATCCAGTATGTCACAGTTAGCCTATGTCACAGTTAGCCTACGTCACAATCAGAAATTTGCTGTGACCTCCGTCTGGCTTTGTTTTTGTCACCAATGTTGATAACGGTTGTACATGTGAATTAGGTTACTATTGCTGCATGACATCTCATAAATTAAACATTCCCGCATACAGTTGTCACTTTAAAAACTTTACCTTATGTTTTTGTCATAAAGAAACACTTTTGGGACCAGAATTTCAACAAAATATACGACCAAATGTCCGAACCGACCACGTGTTCGGCATCCATTTTGTTATCGCTTGACAGAGTTTTTGCTAGGTAACCAGTTACGTGATGGATAGGTCATTTGGTGAAGCAGAGCCAATAGTGGCTGTCACTTTTAAGATTCAACCGTTTTGATTCAGGAAGTAGAAGTCATTTTAATTTATCGCCTATCTATCCATGTCTTGTGAGGGTGTCTGCCGGGGGTAGTGTAGTCAACTACCACCCTTGGCTTGTGAGGGTGTCTGCCAGAGATAGTGTAGTCAGCTACCACCCTTGGCTTTGTGAGGGTGTCTGCCAGAGGTAATGTGTCGTGTGAGGGTGTCTGCCAGGGGTAATGTGTCGTGTGAGGGTGTCTGTCAGGGGTAATGTGCTGTTTGAGGGTGTCTCTCACGTGTACTTTGGCATGTGGGGGTGTCGACTGTGAAACAGGGTTGTTGTGAGTGACCAACGACACGAGTCGACCTCTGACCTCTGCAGGAAGAGGACTCGAGTAGACGGCCACTCTACCACTTTCATTTCCTGCTGTAAAATAGACTTGTCGTTATCTCGTGTCTTTAGAAATGTATGCTAAATGTTGATGGGTCGCCCCGACATGAGCGACCCCTCTTATAATCATCGTTTGTGTGGAAGTACAGGCAACAGACATCATTGGCAAGCCCAGTTAATCGCCGACGCGAGCACCAAACACCAAGTCATTGAGTGCTAGGTCATAGCTTTTGCAGTCGGTCAAGTCAGGAGTAAACACCAAATTTGCAGTTCGATTTGTTCGTAGGCGAGAAATGGACATTCGGCCTATTATTTCGTATGTAAATAGTTATGCTAACTGAAAGTAACTACAATGTAATGGCTCGATCTCTTACGAAGACAGTTGACGAATGTAAGACGTACGGGTCGCTTGTTGACAACTGCAGTGAAGCTGCGGCGCTGTGCCACAGCTGTCGCAGTGAAATTAAATGTGTTTATTGTACTAATTTCCCACAATAACATACTTTCATTTAGTTTCTCTCATAGTCGAACGTAAAACCGGTTATTGTGGGCGGTTTGCTAATGGTGGTTTGATAAACGTCGACGCGATATCTGAAGTTGACACTATTAGTTTCGTTCGTCGCCGGCGTTCTCGCTGAATTATGTTTGCAAATGGTGTCTAGTATAGTCTCTGCCTTCCCGCTAGTTTTCTTAACTATAGACGTGCGGTCATTTCTCTGGTGTGTTGACTGAGTGACGGTGTTATGGTAATTGCTTTAAATGACGGGACGTGAGTTGATTGAGTGTGGGTGGCGGCATCTAGTGACTGGTATGTCTTGTTTTATTAAGTGACGATTTAAGAAAAGTAATTAACTTTGAGTGGCGGCCTCTGTCGTCTTACCTAGTTTGGTGTTGGTTCTCCTGCTCCTGTCTGTGACGTCACGAAAAATCTGTGCTGCTCCTGTCTTTGACGTGAGCAGTGGGAACAAAGCGAGCGCCATGCTTGGTGTATATAGGCACTCGCACTATTATGTATATATTGTATTAACTGCTGTAATAAACATGGGTATACATTGATCGCTGCTGTCGTCTTCTCTTTCACGACATCACACTTTCAAGAAGACAGGTGCTACCGAGTGGCGTTACCAAGGGACATATGTGGCATTGAAATTGTATCATTACGGTGCTTTTTATAGAATAATGGAGTATTGGTACTATTCAAGCGCACTACAGTGTTACATCACTTCACCTGGCTGATTCACGCGTTTTTCAAAGGTATATAACGTATATGCATGGCAGCCATCTTGGCATTCTGCAAGACCGTCATTTAATTGTTATATAATAATAATAATGTCAACTTGTAGAGCGCCATAATTCTAGACAAAAGTCCATTCAGAGGCGCTAAAATAGATTAATGCATAAATACTAAAACAAGGTAGTTAAACAAATGATAATAACAATAAATTGCTAAAACCGTGATGCATAATGCGTAGGCAATAAGATTAGGTGGTAAAAGGATATAGCATTAATTACAACGTGACATAATATGTGCATCATAAGGCATAACAGAAATAAGTTAGTTAAATGAAATAAGTTATTTAAAAACACTATGTCATGTACGAGATCACAGACTAAACTAAAAATTGAATGCTACACGGAACAGGTGGGTTTTTTAAAGTCGTTTGAATGTGGCTATCGCTGTGACTGTCTTTAATTCTAACGGAAGAGTGTTCCACATCCGTGGGGCCGAAACTGAGAAGGAGCGATCGCCGTATCTGCTGTTGGATGGCGGCATACGCAGGTCGTTGTTGACGGCTGAACGTAGTGCACGCGCTGGTCGGTACGCGTCGAGCAAGTCGGTGATGTACGACGGGGCAATGCCATTTTGCGCTTGGAATGAAAGCAGCAGTATTTTATACACGATTCGCTGCTTCACCGGAAGCCAATGGAGCTTCTTTAGCACCGGTGTGATGTGCTCTCGCCTGTTGCAGCGGACTACCAGTCGAGCTGCTGAGTTCTGCACTCTCTGCAGTTTCCAGATAAGGCCGTCTGGGATGCCGAACAGCAAAGCGTTCCCTTAGTCGAGTCTCGAAATTACCAGTGAATGTATTATTCGAGCCGCTGATTTCTCCGATAGACACGATCGTATGGAAGCAATGTTACGCAGGTGAAAATATGCAGCACGACATACGTGTTGCACGTGACGTACCATCGACATTTCAACGTATATCGTATTTAGATGAGTTATTGACCCATATCGTATCGGGTTAAAATCAAAGGAATATGTTTTGTGTTACACAGAAGCTGAACTAAACCCAAATATAACACGATGCTAGCCGAGTGACCCGACGTAGCCCGCATAAAAGGGCAGTCGTGTATGGGTTCCAATTTAAGACATGTTATGACTGAAATGTAATTAATATTTGTTATTATATATCGTATGTCGTCAATAGTAATACGACATGTGTTTATGGGTCGAGTGCGGGTATCGGTGCGTACCCCAGTCATGTGTTTATGGGTCGAGTGCGGGTATCGGTGCGTACCCCAGTCATGTGTTTATGGGTCGAGTGCGGGTATCGGTGCGTACCCCAGTCATGTGTTTATGGGTCGAGTGCGGGTATCGGTGCGTACCCCGGTCATGTGTTTATGGGTCGAGTGCGGGTATCGGTACGTACCCCAGTCATATGTTTATGGGTCGAGTGCGGGTATCGGTGCGTACCCCGGTCATGTGTTTATGGGTCGAGTGCGGGTATCAGTGCGTACCCCGGTCATGTGTTTATTGGTCGAGTGCGGGTATCGGTGCGTACCCCAGTCATGTGTTTATGGGTCGAGTGCGGGTATCGGTGCGTACCCCGGTCATGTGTTTATGGGTCGAGTGCGGGTATCAGTGCGTACCCCGGTCATGTGTTTATGGGTCGAGTGCGGGTATCGGTACGTACCCCGGTCATGTGTTTATGGGTCGAGTGCGGGTATCAGTACGTACCCTGGTCATGTGTTTATGGGTCGAGTGCGGGTATCGGTGCGTACCCCGGTCATGTGTTTATGGGTCGAGTGCGGGTATCGGTGCGTACCCCAGTCATGTGTTTATGGGTCGAGTGCGGGTATCGGTGCGTACCCCGGTCATGTGTTTATGGGTCGAGTGCGGGTATCAGTGCGTACCCCGGTCATGTGTTTATGGGTCGAGTGCGGGTATCGGTACGTACCCCGGTCATGTGTTTATGGGTCGAGTGCGGGTATCGGTACGTACCCTGGTCATGTGTTTATGGGTCGAGTGCGGGTATCAGTACGTACCCCAGTCATGCCCAGCAAGCACGTTTGACATGTATCTCTTCTGTTAATTACAGCAGCTTAGTCAACACACGTCAGGTCATTATACAGTTTATATAGTTATGTTTTGAGTTAACGGTGACCATGCGGTTAACTTAATGCTAGTTACTCTTATATTGCTCTAACTTAAGTCAACTGGTTACAGCATTAATTATATCCGCTGTCAACCCGGAATGTTATATTATTGCATTAATTGTTCGACCTATTGTTTATGTTTGTATTATATAATTCCAAAAATGAAATCTAGCAAACAAAATGCATAGTGTACACCCACTCGTACATCGACGTGTGTACAGCTTTAGATCAAATACATAGACCTCCACTCGTACATCCACGTGTGTACAGCTTTAGATCAAATACATAGACCTCCACTCGTACATCCACGTGTGTACAACTTTATATCAAATACATAGACCTCCACTCGTACATCCACGTGTGTACAGCTTTATATCAAATACATAGACCTCCACTCGTACATCCACGTGTGTACAGCTTTAGATCAAATACATAGACCTCCACTCGTACATCCACGTGTGTACAGCTTTATATCAAATACATAGACCTCCACTCGTACATCCACGTGTGTACAGCTTTATATCAAATACATAGACCTCCACTCGTACATCCACGTGTGTACAGCTTTAGATCAAATACATAGACCTCCACTCGTACATCCACGTGTGCACAGCTTTAGATCAAATACATAGACCTCCACTCGTACATCCACGTGTGTACAGCTTTAGATCAAATACATAGACCTCCACTCGTACATCCACGTGTGTACAGCTTTAGATCAAATGCATAGACCTCCACTCGTACATCCACGTGTGTACAGCTTTAGATCAAATACATAGACCTTCACTCGTACATCCACGTGTATACAACTTTATATCAGATACATAGACCTTCACTCGTACATCCACGTGTATACAACTTTATATCAGATACATAGACCTCCACTCGTACATCCACGTGTGTATAGCTTTAGATCAAATGCTCAATTCACAGCAATATAATAATACATATTTGAAGTGTGATTAGAATTAAAAACTTCTTTAAAAACCCACCAAAAACCCCATGGCAGTTGCGAGCGCATCTTCGGGACTTGGTTCCACAATACTTAATACCAACACAACTTGTCTTCAGGGAAATGGAGAACGGGACATCACATACCTAGAAAACATTGCAAACACCGTAACGAATTCTTCACAAACATTGCCACTCAGTACACCAGCGACTGCCAAGACGTGCTGCAAGAATAACAACAAACATTGCCACTAAGTACACCAGCGACTGCCAAGACATGCTGCAAGAATAACAACAAACATTGCCACTAAGTACACCAGCGACTGCCAAGACGTGCTGCAAGAATAACAACAAACATTGCCACTCAGTACACCAGCGACTGCCAAGACGTGCTGCAAGAATAACAACAAACATTGCCACTAAGTACACCAGCGACTGCCAAGACGTGCTGCAAGAATAACAACAAACATTGCCACTCAGTACACCAGCGACTGCCAAGACGTGCTGCAAGAATAACAACAAACATTGCCACTCAGTACACCAGCGACTGCCAAGACGGACTGCAAGAATAACAACAACAACACAACGATGATCTAAGATTGTTGTTAGCGAAATTCTGGGTAGGGTGTTCTTAATCCCAGAAATCACGGAGCAAACGGTGAACAGAGCACACGTGGCTCTCAATCCTGATAAACGGTGAACAGAGCACCCGTGACTCTCAGTCCTGACAAACGGTGAACAGAGCACCTATGGCTCTCAGTCCTGACAAACGGTGAACAGAGCACCCATGGCTCTCAGTCCTGACAAACGGTGAACAGAGCACTCGTGGCTCTCAGTCCTGAAAAACGGTGAACAGAGCACTCATGGCTCTCAGTCCTGACAAACGGTGAACAGAGCACCTATGGCTCTCAGTCCTGACAAACGGTGAACAGAGCACTCGTGGCTTTCAGTCCTGACAAACGGTGAACAGAGCACCCGTGACTCTCAGTCCTGACAAACGGTGAACAGAGCACTCGTGGCTCTCAGTCCTGAAAAACGGTGAACAGAGCACTCATGGCTCTCAGTCCTGACAAACGGTGAACAGAGCACACGTGGCTCTCAGTCCTGACAAACGGTGAACAGAGCACTCGTGGCTCTCAGTCTTGGCAAACGGTGAACAGAGCACTCGTGGCTTTCAGTACTGACAAACGGTGAACAGAGCACCTATGGCTCTCAGTCCTGACAAACGGTGAACAGAGCACTCGTGGCTTTCAGTCCTGACAAACGGTGAACAGAGCACCTATGGCTCTCAGTCCTGACAAACGGTGAACAGAGCACTCATGGCTCTCAGTCCTAACAAACGGTGAACAGAGCACCCATGACTCTCAGTCCTGACAAACGGTGAACAGAGCACCCATGGCTCTCAGTCCTGACAAACGGTGAACAGAGCACCCATGGCTCTCAGTCCTGACAAACGGTGAACAGAGCACCTATGGCTCTCAGTCCTAACAAACGGTGAACAGAACACTCGTGGCTCTCAGTCCTAACAAACGGTGAACAGAGCATCCGTGGCTCTCAGTCCTGACAAACGGTGAACAGAGCATCCGTGGCTCTCAGTCCTAACAAACGGTGAACAGAGCACCCATGGCTCTCAGTCCTGACAAACGGTGAACAGAACACTCGTGGCTCTCAGTCCTGACAAACGGTGAACAGAACACTCGTGGCTCTCAGTCCTGACAAACGGTGAACAGAGCACTCGTGGCTCTCAGTCCTGACAAACGGTGAACAGAACACTCGTGGCTCTCAGTCCTGACAAACGGTGAACAGAGCATCCGTGGCTCTCAATCCTAACAAACGGTGAACAGAGCACCCATGGCTCTCAGTCCTGACAAACGGTGAACAGAGCACCCATGGCTCTCAGTCCTGACAAACGGTGAACAGAACACTCGTGGCTCTCAGTCCTGACAAACGGTGAACAGAGCACCCATGGCTCTCAGTCCTAACAAACGGTGAACAGAGCATCCGTGGCTCTCAATCCTAACAAACGGTGAACAGAGCACTCGTGGCTCTCAGTCCTGACAAACGGTGAACAGAACACTCGTGGCTCTCAGTCCTAACAAACGGTGAACAGAGCACCCATGGCTCTCAGTCCTAACAAACGGTGAACAGAGCACCTATGGCTCTCAGTCCTAACAAACGGTGAACAGAGCACCCATGGCTCTCAGTCCTGACAAACGGTGAACAGAGCACCCATGGCTCTCAGTCCTGACAAACGGTGAACAGAGCACCTATGGCTCTCAGTCCTGACAAACAGTGAACAGAGCATCCGTGGCTCTCAGTCCTAACAAACGGTGAACAGAACACTCGTGGCTCTCAGTCCTAACAAACGGTGAACAGAGCACCTATGGCTCTCAGTCCTAACAAACGGTGAACAGAGCACCCATGGCTCTCAGTCCTGACAAACGGTGAACAGAGCACCCAAGGCTCTCAGTCCTAACAAACGGTGAACAGAACACTCGTGGCTCTCAGTCCTGACAAACGGTGAACAGAGCACCTATGGCTCTCAGTCCTGACAAACGGTGAACAGAGCACCCATGGCTCTCAGTCCTAACAAACGGTGAACAGAGCACCCATGGCTCTCAGTCCTAACAAACGGTGAACAGAGCACCCATGGCTCTCAGTCCTGACAAACGGTGAACAGAGCACCCAAGGCTCTCAGTCCTGACAAACGGTGAACAGAGCACCTATGGCTCTCAGTCCTAACAAACGGTGAACAGAGCACCCATGGCTCTCAGTCCTAACAAACGGTGAACAGAGCACCCAAGGCTCTCAGTCCTGACAAACGGTGAACAGAGCACCTATGGCTCTCAGTCCTAACAAACGGTGAACAGAGCACCCATGGCTCTCAGTCCTGACAAACGGTGAACAGAGCACCCATGGCTCTCAGTCCTGACAAACGGTGAACAGAGCACCCATGGCTCTCAGTCCTGACAAACGGTGAACAGAGCACCTATGGCTCTCAGTCCTGACAAACGGTGAACAGAGCACCCATGGCTCTCAGTCCTAACAAACGGTGAACAGAGCACCCATGGCTCTCAGTCCTAACAAACGGTGAACAGAGCACCCATGGCTCTCAGTCCTGACAAACGGTGAACAGAGCACCTATGGCTCTCAGTCCTGACAAACGGTGAACAGAACACTCGTGGCTCTCAGTCCTGACAAATAGTGAACAGTAGTAGCAGTAGCAGTAGCCGTAGTAGCAGCAGTAGTAGTAGCAGCAGCAGCAGCAGTAACAGTAGTAGCAGCAGCAGTAGTAGTAGCAGTAGCAATAGTAGCAGTAGTAGTAGCAGTAGCAATAGTAGCAGCAGTAGTTGTAGTAGTAGCAGTAGTAGCAGTAGCAATTGCAGTAGTAGTAGCAGTAGCAGTAGTAATAATATTACTTGTAGTAATGGTAGCAGCAGTAGCAATAGTAATAGTGGTAGTATCAGTAGTAGTAGTAATAGTAGCAGTAGTATCAGCAGTAGCAGCAGTAGTAGCAGTCGCAGTAGTAGTAGCAGCAGTAGTTGTATTAGTAGTAGCAGCAGTAGTAGTAGTCGCAGTAGTAGCAGTCGTAGTAGTAACAGTAGCAGCAGTAGCAGCAGCAGTAGTAGACGGTTTATTGCCAAGTATCATTTTTAGAATGTACAAGAAATATGTGGGGTTGTGACGTAACAACTCAAGTACTCTTTACAACACCCAATACTCTTGTTCACCCTTATCTCCCATAACCCTCCCCCCCCCCCCCCCCCCCCACCACGCTTGTCAAGTATATACTACGGTTTACCCGTAGTCTCTACGGTTTTGTTAATAACATAAAAACTACGGGCGCAGTAGGAAAACCATACGGTCTTACGCTTGTGTTTTGCGATACATTTTAATGAACTTATTGCGTTCGTTATATTTTCGTCTGTAAATTCGCCGACCGATAAACTCATCAACCTCCCTTACGGTTCGTGCTCTTTTCCTGGCCTGCTAGAATTCCTGTACAATTCGTGCAGTGTCCCGGAACGAGCTCTCACCAACGCATTTCCAAGTTATGCTCAGGCGCGAACTTACTTACAGATCCCGTGGGCGCCATGTGTCGTATATGGCATGTAGGCAGGCGCGAACATTTGTCCACAAACACTTGTGTTATCCGGCGAGATTCAGTTTACTTACAAACTTGTTTTTTTACGTGCGTCAGTGGGTATTTACGTGTAAAGATTATGGTTTTTACTGATAATTGATGTGTTTTGTCTGCCACGACTACTGTTTTGTTTCACAGGACTTGAGGTATGCCCCGACGCACATGCGCACACATAAAACATACAGATCAGAAACATGTATGCTGACGATTCAACCACCAGTGCCACAGGATAGACAGTCAATACATGATACACTAAGTTTACAGGACAGACAGTCAATACATTATACACTAAGTTTACAGGACAGACAGTCAATACATTATACACTAAGTTTACAGGACAGACAGTCAATACATTATACACTAAGTTTACAGGACAGACAGTCAATACATTATACACTAAGTTTACAGGACAGACAGTCAATACATTATACACTAAGTTTACAGGATAGACAGTCAATACATTATACACTAAGTTTACAGGACAGACAGTCAATACATTATACACTAAGTTTACAGGATAGACAGTCAATACATTATACACTAAGTTTACAGGATAGACAGTCAATACATTATACACTAAGTTTACAGGATAGACAGTCAATACATTATACACTAAGTTTATAGGATAGATAGTCAATACATTATACACTAAGTTTACAGGATAGACAGTCAATACATTATACACTAAGTTTACAGGATAGACAGTCAATACATTATACACTAAGTTTACAGGACAGACAGTCAATACATTATACACTAAGTTTACAGGATAGACAGTCAATACATTATACACTAAGTTTACAGGATAGACAGTCAATACATTATACACTAAGTTTACAGGATAGACAGTCAATACATTATACACTAAGTTTACAGGATAGACAGTCAATACATTATACACTAAGTTTACAGGATAGACAGTCAGTACATTATACACTAAGTTTACAGGACAGACAGTCAATACATTATACACTAAGTTTACAGGATAGACAGTCAATACATTATACACTAAGTTTACAGGATAGACAGTCAATACATTATACACTAAGTTTACAGGACAGACAGTCAATACATTATACACTAAGTTTACAGGATAGACAGTCAATACATTATACACTAAGTTTACAGGATAGACAGTCAATACATTATACACTAAGTTTACAGGATATGTATGATTGCTGCTTTTAAATGAAACACACCATTTATCAGACTGAACGAAACATGGCCGTCCTTTATTATCTGATCCGACCAGCACCGGAGAAATCCGAAGTCAAAGGGATCCGTCCGTAATACATAGGCTACGTATGTATATAACATGCAGGGAGCGGCTATATTACATCCCTCTCTACCTTGATTACTTAGTCACATTTGTTAATTAAAGGAACACTGAACTGCAATAAAGTTTGTGACATGGATTCCTAATAAGTGTTTGTTGTGAAAAGTGTTCCTTGTGAAAACAGATGAACACACAAACATGCCATGTTATTTAACTGAACACTTTACTAGATAACGGATATGAAGGGCAGCGATCCGCCTACACCCTTATATCGTGTAAATAACTATATCTAGAACGGGCAGCGATCCGCCTACACCCAATTTCTAGATTTGCTCGCTTAAGCGCTGTCGCTTCTTTCGAGCTCGTTGTGGACGGACAGCTTGCAGAGCAGGTGGCTTAAGCACCTCTTCGTCATCGTGACGGGTCTCAGACGATTCATCATCTGTTGGCGGGTCGTCGTCCGCAGCTGTGTCCTCGGGATAATGTCGTACGATTTCATCGGGCGACAAGCCTCGCACGCGACGGAACTTAGACACATTTCGTGTCATCGTGGACCCATCACCACGCACGGCGGTGACCATTGGTCCTTTCATTGCACTGACGATGAGCGGTGTCGGTGCGAATGGAGTAGAGAGTTTGCTCACTCTAGGCTGCTGTACAAGCACAACCTCTCCCATTTGTAGGTTCACATGTGAAGCCTGTGCACGCTCGTCTGAGTACTCTTTCATTCTCGCTTTTGCACGAGCGTCTTGTTTGCGAACGACTTCATCTTCTGGGTGCACGCTCTGAAGCGTTGGCAGCTCAGGTAGCTTAGTTCTCGGTTCTCGACCAAACAGTAGTCGGTGAGGTGTGAACAGCGTAGAATTATGCGGAGTAGATCGCTAGTTTCGAAGAAACTGCTGCAGTTCGCGACGCCAGTTGCGATGTTGAATGATGGCTGAACGTACTGCCTTCATCATCGGCTTGTTGAAGTTCTCCACTTGTGCATTCGCCATCGGCCATAGCGGTGTGATTTTGCGGTGACGGACGCCATACGACTGCAAAAACTGTGACCACGCATTACTCTGGAATGGTGGGCCATTGTCCGACTTTATCGTTTCTGGATATCCGAACATGGCAAAAATGGACTCCATGATCGGTATAACTGTCTCTGCACTAGTGCTTCTGGTCACGAGAACGACTGGATATCTTGAATATTCATCTGTAAATATTCGCCTGTCGGCATTGGGCCGCAGACATCAATGCTCACACTGATCCACGGGCCTCGCCGTAGAGTAGTCATGTTTAATGGCTCCATCGGGCGGCGGTTGGAGTTTGCAACACACGGAATGCAACCCATGACGACTGCTTCCGTTTCTTTGTCTATGCCTGGAAACCACACTTTGCTTCTGATCAGAGCTTTGGTCTTGCAGATGCCCTGATGACCCTCATGTGCCAACTGTATGACACGACTGCGAAGTGCTGTCGGGATGACAATGCGAGAATCTCGTTGCAGAAAGTCTCAATTTTCTCCCACTGTCAGTTCATCCCTCACTTTCCGGAATGCAGCAATGTCAGCTGACTCGTTGTTAGCTGTTTGTCGGTCGGACACAAAGTTGACTCCAACTCTCAGAGCCCCAAGCTGCTCAGCAGTAGCCCTGCCCAGAAGTGAAGGCGAATCTCCATGAACGAGAAGAAATTCTGCGATTGTCGACTTGTCACCAATTTGCACGTCACACGTGACGAGGTTACGCGCCACGATTGGCGGCGATCCATACGGATGTATGGTCCGTTTACATGCTTCAAACTGCTCGCCTCGCTCTCGCAGCTGCGCGGCTACAGTAGAGTTGATAATGCTGCATGATGCACCCGAGTCAATGATCATGTCAACCGGTCCATCTGCAATGATTGCTGTGATCATGCCAGAATGAGGCGTCAAAGTAAATGTGTACTAATTTTCGCTGTTGTCGCTATGGGCAACTGATTCTGCCATGTATCGTATTGGATTGACTGGTTGTGCACGTTTCTTTTGCCACGTCTGTGAGCTGCGCTGTGACTGCTGCCTTGGTTTGCTTCGGCACATGACAGCGAAATGTCCACGCACTCCACATTTGTGACACTCTTTATCACGTGTGCACTTGTATTCGTCACTTGTATGGCCCTGTAAGCCACAGCGAGTACACCGATAGTGACGTTGCTGAGTGTTAGAATGTCTGTTGACCGGTTTACGAGTGTGCGTTTCGAATGGTATGCGTGCTGACCTGTTGAATGCAGCATACACTGTGTTGTTTGCTGTGCCACGAACCATGTCTTTAGCCTGACGTTCTGACGATTCTCTCGTTTGCGCTATCTCATCGACATTGTTCCCGTAATCGCATGACGATGCCAGCTGTCGTAACCGTGTTACGAACTGCCCGACGGTTTCGCCTTCATGCTGTTCAGCGCGATGAAACATGTGCCTGTTGTACGGGACGTTAGATTTAGGCGTGAAATAGTCCGTCAGTAATTCTTTTGTCTTTTGAAACGACGACGACGTACCAGTTTCTGTTTCGGGGAATGTATCATAAATGTCCTGTACGCCTTCGCCCGCGGTGCGTAACAGCAAATCACGTTTTTGCTTGTCAACGGTGCATCCTGACGCACTGGCCATCCTGTCAAAGTTTCGTATCCACTGCATCGAAGGGCGGTAGTTGGGCCACATTGATCGGAACAGCCATGGTGATTCGGTACGGTAGGCGGTTGCTTACTTGTAGGCTTAGCAGGTTCGCTTAATTCTCGTCGCCATTGTATGATTGCTGCTTTTAAATGAAACACACCATTTATCAGATTGAACGAAACTTGGCCGTCCTTTATTATTTGATCCGACCAGCACCGGAGAAATCCGAAGTCAACGGGAACCGTCCGTAATACATAGGCTACGTATGTATATAACATGCAGGGAGCGGCTACATTACAGGATAGACAGTCAATATGGGCGTAGTAGGAAAACCTTGTCTATCCTGTACACTATGTTTACAGGATAGACAGTCAATACATTATACACTAAGTTTACTTGGTTTTATAAATTATGCAAAGTATCATACCATTCGAAATTACACAAACACGAGCAGAAATATCACGTGTTATACCTGCGCAGTCAACAACAATGATACCAGTTTGCAAGTGGTGTTACAAAGTTTGAACATTTATGCAGGCGTATTAATTTGAAAATTAATTCATTAATACAATATGCCGTTAAAATACAAACATTTATGCAGGCATGTCAGTTTGAACATGTTACTGTTGTAAACATCCTTCATGACAAGCTTTAAAAAACAGTGTACTAACTATTAATTGTGTCCCGATAATAACACCCCAAGTGCATGGGGCGTTAGACTATGCTAACGTCCCAAGTGCATGGGGCGTTAGACTATGCTAACACCCCAAGTGCATGGGGCGTTAGACTATGCTAACACCCCAAGTGCATGGGGCGTTAGACTATGCTAACGCCCCAAGTGCATGGGGCGTTAGACTATGCCTCTACACATGCTGTAGCTAAACAACATAAGCCTACAAATAAAACATTTATTTTGGACATGTTACTTTAATACATATACCGTGCGTGAAAAACGTGTGCGTAAAATCATTGGCAAAATTAGCAAAAATGTCAGACACCTGACGGGAGATGACAGTCGTGATAGTAATACCTGCCAAATGTTAGAAAAACACTCAACATTGTTACATAAACCCCACAACGCGCTCGCAGATCTATACTCGTTGTTTGTTCAAAATGACGAAGGTCGGAGAGAATGTAAAGTTCTCGTCCATCGATAAACCCTAATTGTGATAGTGTAGAATGATCAAATGAAATTCATATTGCTATGCTGTTGGCATGAGGGTAGACATATAAGCATTATTGTGTTAGCGTCTACTTAGTGTTGCCAAGTCTATGACGCAGGGACCGTTTTCCCAAAGTATTTGTTGCGCGTGCGCATGGTTCGAGCGATTGTTAGGTTACGTATTACGAGCATATTACGTAATATACGTTCTGAACAACTGATTTACCCCACAAAAGGTCAACATTTTGACGGCGTGCAAAATGGGCCGCTTAAGCGAGATTTGTTATAGAGTTTATGTTTTTTACTCTAATAAATCTTCCGGACCATCTTCTGCACTTATCTGATTACGTTTGTGCGAAAATTGGCGTATTTCTGTTAAAAATTACTGTATTTATGGGTGGGTTTCACAACACGACCCGATTTTTTACTCGCAAAAAAGGTGTGTCCAAAATGGGCCCCCTGTACACCCACTTTATCCTTTCTTACCCGGCCGTCCTTACTGTCTGAAAACAGTTGGTGCATTATTACTTCTGACTCCAGCTGTCTCGCTTGTTTCCAAAGCAACGAGGCATCGCAGTGGCACGGGGAACGACCTCTTCTTTCCCCAGAGCGTGGCCATGTCTTTGTTCTGTTATTCGACTTTCGCTTTGTTGAATAATTTCGTCTCAGTGTAATTAAGTGAACACATTCGCTATGGGGTTTATTATTATGTGCTGTGATACAGTAAATGACACTATACTTGTATATTACACTACTTAATTATATTATTATGTGCTGTGATACAGTAAATGCAACTTGACACTATACTTGTATATTACACTACTTAATAATATAATACTATAATATGTATCCACACAGCTCATACATAGGGCTTATATATTGACGCTATATAAAATTATATATTATAAATATAATTGTTTAGCTTAGGAACTTTATTATTATTATATAGCTGGGTAATATGTAACACCCTATATATGTAACACCCTATATATGTAACACCCTATATATGTAACACCCTACATATGTAAAATAATATAATATCATAATACATTACAAATGCAGGTGTGTGTATTGTACGAGAGAGAGTGGCCCCTGTTAGCACAGCGGGCCACTCGATCAGGTGTGTGTGTTGTACGAGAGAGAGCGGCCCCTGTTAGCACAGCGGGCCACTCGATCAGGTGTGTGTGTTGTACGAGAGAGAGCGGCCCCTGTTAGCACAGCGGGCCACTCGATCAGGTGTGTGTATTGTACGAGAGAGAGCGGCCCCTGTTAGCACAGCGGGCCACTCGATCAGGTGTGTGTATTGTACGAGAGCGGCCCCTGTTAGCACAGCGGGCCACTCGATCAGGTGTGTGTGTTGTACGAGAGAGAGCGGCCCCTGTTAGCACAGCGGGCCACTCGATCAGGTGTGTGTGTTGTACGAGAGCGGCCCCTGTTAGCACTGCGGGCCACTCGATCAGGTGTGTGTGTTGTACGAGAGAGAGCGGCCCCTGTTAGCACAGCGGGCCACTCGATCAGGTGTGTGTGTTGTACGAGAGAGAGCGGCCCCTGTTAGCACAGCGGGCCACTCGATCAGGTGTGTGTATTGTACGAGAGCGGCCCCTGTTAGCACAGCGGGCCACTCGATCAGGTGTGTGTGTTGTACGAGAGAGAGCGGCCCCTGTTAGCACAGCGGGCCACTCGATCAGGTGTGTGTGTTGTACGAGAGAGAGCGGCCCCTGTTAGCACAGCGGGCCACTCGATCAGGTGTGTGTGTTGTACGAGAGCGGCCCCTGTTAGCACTGCGGGCCACTCGATCAGGTGTGTGTGTTGTACGAGAGAGAGCGGCCCCTGTTAGCACAGCGGGCCACTCGATCAGGTGTGTGTGTTGTACGAGAGAGAGCGGCCCCTGTTAGCACAGCGGGCCACTCGATCAGGTGTGTGTATTGTACGAGAGCGGCCCCTGTTAGCACAGCGGGCCACTCGATCAGGTGTGTGTGTTGTACGAGAGAGAGCGGCCCCTGTTAGCACAGCGGGCCACTCGATCAGGTGTGTGTGTTGTACGAGAGAGAGCGGCCCCTGTTAGCACAGCGGGCCACTCGATCAGGTGTGTGTGTTGTACGAGAGAGAGCGGCCCCTGTTAGCACAGCGGGCCACTCGATCAGGTGTGTGTATTGTACGAGAGCGGCCCCTGTTAGCACAGCGGGCCACTCGATCAGGTGTGTGTGTTGTACGAGAGAGAGCGGCCCCTGTTAGCACAGCGGGCCACTCGATCAGGTGTGTGTGTTGTACGAGAGAGAGCGGCCCCTGTTAGCACAGCGGGCCACTCGATCAGGTGTGTGTGTTGTACGAGAGAGAGCGGCCCCTGTTAGCACAGCGGGCCACTCGATCAGGGGCCCGGTTTGGGGCGCACTTCACGGCGTCGGGTTGATCATCAATTTTGAATAGGGGAAACCCGGGCAAAATGGGATAGCCGGGTAATATGGGAAATCATTATATGCAAAGAATAGTGCTGCCGCAAAGCGTATTTTCGCTTCCTACTAGCATCTGCTGACTACTACACAAACCAATGTGCACGCAGTTCTGCAGGCGGATGGGAACAATCATAAGTATTCCTTAGATTTGAACTTTGCTAAATAGTTTGTTTAACGATGCATCTAAGTTTGCTAAGTAACTACTAGTCACATTTCAACTTCGAATGTCGTGAAGATGTACTGTTAGTTTGTGATTGCTTCAGCGTATACCAGTTTATCGCGAGAGTGAGCGATAATTAAGGTATATCATATTTATTAATCTACGCCTATTACGGGCAAAATAGGATCTTCTAATGCGGGCAAAATGGGATGATCCCATTTTGCCCGGACATGGTCACTTTTTAATGACCAACGCAAGTTTCAGACTTGTAACGGCTGTGAATAATGGTTAGACAGCATATGCTATTTATTCACATCGGATTCCAAAACTAGATCTACCTGTATAGTATTGAGATATCTGATGACAATTACCGTAGGCGTAGGCCTAACGTTACATAAGAACAGTTTTATGAAAAAATCGATTTTGGGGTTTGTCGAAAATTAAGTTTATTTGCCTACCATTGCCTACTTAATATGGAAACATTTGAGCTAGTCAAAAACTGCGTGTTTTTCAGATAACTATTTAAAATTGGGGTTCCAAAAAGTACGCTGCACCGGAGGTTAAAGGGCAAGAACAAACGGGAGCATGGCGTTTGCAAAGGAATGGGATCCCTGCAGACGGCCCTGCCACGAAACAATGAACTGGACTTGGTGAACCATACACATCGCATGGAGTCCCTGTTAGTTGGTTTATCACTCGATGATATCCGGTGTCTGGCGTATCAGCTGATGTGAACGGCATCGATCACCCATTCAATACCGCCACTCAGAAGGCTGGGTGGGACTGGCTGGCTGGTTTTTGAGCGCGACATCCTTCGTTGGCATTAAGAACTCCAGAAGCCACTTCAGGTGCCAGGGCACAAGGCTTCAGTCATCCAAACGTAAACAAATTCTTTGAATTGTGTAGACGAAGCCAAACAAGGTGATGGGCCTGAAGGGAAAGCGACAAGTCGGCTGTCTCACTTCAGCTGAAAGGGGAACCAGAATCACGGTGGAGCTGTGCATGAATGCTGCCGGAGAGTACGTGCCACCATTAATAATTTTCCACGTGTGTGCATGAAGGCAGAGCTCATGAATGGCGCACCCTCGGGATCGACCGCTGCATGTCTCAAGTCCGGCTGGGTGCAGAGTGATATCTTTGTGGAATGGTTCCATCATTTCGTAAAACACACAAACCCAACCGCCGATCGTCCTGTCTTACTCATCCTTGATGGGCACACACACACACACACACACACACACACACACACACACACACACACACACACACACACACACACACACACACACACACACACACACACACACACACACACACACACACACACACACACACACACACACACACACACACACACACACACACACACACACACACACACCAAGAGCGTCACACTCATCGATCTTGATGGACACAGCACACACACCAAGAGCCTCACACTCATCGATCTTGATGGGCACAGCACACACACCAAGAGCCTCACACTCATCGATCTTGATGGGCACAGCACACACACCAAGAGCCTCACACTCATCGATCTTGATGGACACAGCACACACACCAAGAGCCTCACACTCATCGATCTTGATGGACACAGCACACACACCAAGAGCCTCACACTCATCGATCTTGATGGGCACAGCACACACACCAAGAGCCTCACACTCATCGATCTTGATGGACACAGCACACACACCAAGAGCCTCACACTCATCGATCTTGATGGACACAGCACACACACCAAGAGCCTCACACTCATCGATCTTGATGGACACAGCACACACACCAAGAGCCTCACACTCATCGATCTTGATGGACACAGCACACACACCAAGAGCCTCACACTCATCGATCTTGATGGACACAGCACACACACCACGAGCCTCACACTCATCGATCTTGATGGACGCAGCACACACACCAAGAGCCTCACACTAATCGATCTTGATGGACGCAGCACACACGCCAAGAGCCTCACACTCATCGATCTTGATGGACACAGCACACACACCAAGAGCCTCACACTCATCGATCATGATGGACACAGCACACACACCAAGAGCCTCACACTCATCGATCTTGATGGACACAGCACACGCACCAAGAGCCTCACACTCATCGATCTTGATGGACACAGCACACACACCAAGAGCCTCACACTCATCGATCTTGATGGACACAGCACACACACCACGAGCCTCACACTCATCGATCTTGATGGACGCAGCACACACACCAAGAGCCTCACACTAATCGATCTTGATGGACGCAGCACGTGCCACCATTAATAATTTTCCACGTGTGTGCATGAAGGCAGAGCTCATGAATGGCGCACCCTCGGGATCGACCGCTGCATGTCTCAAGTCCGGCTGGGTGCAGAGTGATATCTTTGTGGAATGGTTCCATCATTTCGTAAAACACACAAACCCAACCGCCGATCGTCCTGTCTTACTCATCCTTGATGGGCACACACACACACACACAATCACACACACACACACACACACACACACACACACACACACACACACACACACACACACACACACACACACACACACACACACACACACACACACACACACACACACACACACACACACACACACACACCAAGAGCGTCACACTCATCGATCTTGATGGACACAGCACACACACCAAGAGCCTCACACTCATCGATCTTGATGGGCACAGCACACACACCAAGAGCCTCACACTCATCGATCTTGATGGGCACAGCACACACACCAAGAGCCTCACACTCATCGATCTTGATGGACACAGCACACACACCAAGAGCCTCACACTCATCGATCTTGATGGACACAGCACACACACCAAGAGCCTCACACTCATCGATCTTGATGGGCACAGCACACACACCAAGAGCCTCACACTCATCGATCTTGATGGACACAGCACACACACCAAGAGCCTCACACTCATCGATCTTGATGGACACAGCACACACACCAAGAGCCTCACACTCATCGATCTTGATGGACACAGCACACACACCAAGAGCCTCACACTCATCGATCTTGATGGACACAGCACACACACCAAGAGCCTCACACTCATCGATCTTGATGGACACAGCACACACACCACGAGCCTCACACTCATCGATCTTGATGGACGCAGCACACACGCCAAGAGCCTCACACTAATCGATCTTGATGGACGCAGCACACACGCCAAGAGCCTCACACTCATCGATCTTGATGGACACAGCACACACACCAAGAGCCTCACACTCATCGATCATGATGGACACAGCACACACACCAAGAGCCTCACACTCATCGATCTTGATGGACACAGCACACACACCAAGAGCCTCACACTAATCGATCTTGATGGGCACAGCTCACACACCAAGAGCCTCACACTCATCGATCTTGATGGACACAGCACACACACCAAGAGCCTCACACTAATCGATCTTGATGGGCACAGCTCACACACCAAGAGCCTCACACTCATCGATCTTGATGGGCACAGCACACACACCAAGAGCCTCACACTCATCGATCTTGATGGACACAGCACACACACCAAGAGCCTCACACTCATCGATCTTGATGGACACAGCACACACACCAAGAGCCTCACACTCATCGATCTTGATGGGCACAGCACACACACCAAGAGCCTCACACTCATCGATCTTGATGGACACAGCACACACACCAAGAGCCTCACACTCATCGATCTTGATGGACACAGCACACACACCAAGAGCCTCACACTCATCGATCTTGATGGACACAGCACACACACCAAGAGCCTCACACTCATCGATCTTGATGGGCACAGCACACACACCAAGAGCCTCACACTCATCGATCTTGATGGACACAGCACACACACCAAGAGCCTCACACTCATCGATCTTGATGGACACAGCACACACACCAAGAGCCTCACACTCATCGATCTTGATGGACACAGCACACACACCAAGAGCCTCACACTCATCGATCTTGATGGACACAGCACACACACCAAGAGCCTCACACTCATCGATCTTGATGGACACAGCACACACACCAAGAGCCTCACACTCATCGATCTTGATGGACACAGCACACACACCAAGAACCTCACACTCATCGATCTTGATGGACACAGCACACACACCAAGAGCCTCACATTCATCGATCTTGATGGGCACAGCACACACACCAAGAGCCTCACACTCATCGATCTTGATGGACACAGCACACACACCAAGAGCCTCACACTCATCGATCTTGATGGACACAGCATACACACCAAGAGCCTTACACTCATCGATCTTGATGGACACAGCACACACACCAAGAGCCTCACATACATCGATCTTGATGGACACAGCACACACACCAAGAGCATCATACTCATCGATCTTGATGGGCGCAGCATACACACCAAGAGCCTCACACTCATCGATCTTGATTGACACAGCACACACACCAAGAGCCTCACACTCATCGATCTTGATGGACACAGCACACACACCAAGAGCCTCACACTCATCGATCTTGATGGACACAGCACACACACCAAGAGCCTCACACTCATCGATCTTGATGGACACAGCACACACACCACGAGCCTCACACTCATCGATCTTGA
This sequence comes from Escarpia spicata, assembly GCA_963995525.1. NCBI lineage: Eukaryota > Metazoa > Annelida > Polychaeta > Sabellida > Siboglinidae > Escarpia > Escarpia spicata. Next base: position 640,024 of record OZ023207.1, read on the forward strand.
TGGACGCAGCACACACACCAAGAGCCTCACACTAATCGATCTTGATGGACGCAGCACACACGCCAAGAGCCTCACACTCATCGATCTTGATGGACACAGCACACACACCACGAGCCTCACACTCATCGATCTTGATGGACACAGCACACACACCAAGAGCCTCACACTCATCGATCTTGATGGACACAGCACACACACCAAGAGCCTCACACTCATCGATCTTGATGGACACAGCACACACACCAAGAGCCTCACACTCATCGATCTTGATGGATACAGCACACACACCAAAAGCCTCACACTCATCGATCTTGATGGACACAGCATACACACCAAGAGCCTTACACTCATCGATCTTGATGGACACAGCACACACACCAAGAGCCTCACATACATCGATCTTGATGGACACAGCACACACACCAAGAGCATCATACTCATCGATCTTGATGGGCGCAGCATACACACCAAGAGCCTCACACTCATCGATCTTGATTGACACAGCACACACACCAAGAGCCTCACACTCATCGATCTTGATGGACACAGCACACACACCAAGAGCCTCACACTCATCGATCTTGATGGACACAGCACACACACCAAGAGCCTCACACTAATCGATCTTGATGGACGCAGCACACACGCCAAGAGCCTCACACTAATCGATCTTGATGGGCACAGCTCACACACCAAGAGCCTCACACTCATCGATCTTGATTGACACAGCACACACACCAAGAGCCTCACACTCATCGATCTTGATGGGCACAGCACACACACCAAGAGCCTCACACTCATCGATCTTGATGGACACAGCACACACACCAAGAGCCTCACACTCATCGATCTTGATGGACACAGCACACACACCACGAGCCTCACACTCATCGATCTTGATGGACGCAGCACACACACCAAGAGCCTCACACTAATCGATCTTGATGGACGCAGCACACACGCCAAGAGCCTCACACTCATCGATCTTGATGGACACAGCACACACACCACGAGCCTCACACTCATCGATCTTGATGGACACAGCACACACACCAAGAGCCTCACACTCATCGATCTTGATGGACACAGCACACACACCAAGAGCCTCACACTCATCGATCTTGATGGACACAGCACACACACCAAGAGCCTCACACTCATCGATCTTGATGGACACAGCACACACACCAAGAGCCTCACACTCATCGATCTTGATGGACACAGCACACACACCAAGAGCCTCACACTCATCGATCTTGATGGATACAGCACACACACCAAAAGCCTCACACTCATCGATCTTGCCAGAACCATCATCTGTCTGCCTCCACACACCAGACATCGGCTTCAGCCACTTGGTGTGTCCTTCATGAAGCCGATCAACACGTACATTGACCAAGTCATCACCAAATGGCTAAGAAACCATCATGGTCGTGCCGTCACTCAGTTTCAACTGGCTGCTATTTTCGGCGAAGCGTATGCATCAAGGCTGCAACCATGCGCACGGCCATGAACGGCTTCAGACGAACCGGAATATATCCAACTGACCATCATATATTTGAGGACATCGACGTTGATGCAAGTCTCGTGACAGATATTCCTGAGGAACACACGTCGTCAGCGGTTGGGCAGACATTGTCATCGTTGGGCCAGGTCTCGTCAGCGGTTGCACAGACCTCGGTGGGGCAGACCTCGTCAGCGGTGAGACAGACATTGTCGGGTCAGGCCTCGTCAGCGGTTGCACAGACCTCGTCAGAGGTCGGGCAGACATTGTCACCGTTGGGTCAGGCCTCGTCAGCGGCTGCACAGGCCTCGTCAGAGGTCATGCAGACATTGCCGTCGTTAGGCAACACCTCGTCAGCGGCTGCACAGGCCTTATCATCTTTTTTTGTGGATGGGAACTACTTTAGCAATTTTTAGTTTTCGAGGAAATTTTCCACTGCGTAGTGATTGATTAATTATACTGGTAAGGGGTTTGGCTATGACATTAACGGAAGCTTTAAGTAAGACTGAAGAAATGTTGTCATTTCCTATACTTGTTTTCGGCTTTAGATTATTTATTATATTTTTTGTATAATTTTCATCAACCAGTGTACATTGGAAGTTAGAATCTTCTGTTCTGTTACTTAGGTACGATTTGAAGCCAGGTTTTCCATTAATCTTAATTTATTTTAGTTGTGGTCCGATATTTATGAAGAAGTTGTTGAATTGTATTGCTATTTCTTTTTATCTGTTATCTTGGTTTCATTTACATTGAAATATGTCGGTAGTCGTTTCTGTATTTTTAATTTTTGGATAACATCAGCTATGTTTTCCCATGTTTGTTTTATGTCGTTCCTATATTTACTAAATTGCAGGTTATATTAAGTAGCCTTTTCTTTACGTTTTAGTCTCCTTACTTCCTTTGTTATATTGTCCAACTCTTTTGATTTTAGTTTGTTTATGCTCGAGTTAGGATATGTCACGTGTACTTCCATGTACAGTTTATCTCGCTTTTTTATTTTAGTTGGGAGATCAATTTTGACTTCTTGTGTTTGTATTTATTAAACTTAACACCTTTCAATGCGAAATGATTGTTCATTACCTCCTCTAGCCTGGTGGAGAATTTGTTATCATACGATATGAGTGAATCTGCTGTTAGATTGTGATCAAAGACTTGATGCCAGTTTAGATTTCCTAATTCGTTGGTAAAACCATGAATGTTTCTCCTAGTGAATGATCTCGTGCTAATTTTATTAGTTACAGTATATGTGTAACGGGTAACTGTTGGACTCCACACATAGTGACGATGTGTATATATAGACTTTATTAGTTACAGTATATGTGTAACGGGTAACTGTTGGACTCCACACATAGTGACGATGTGTATATATAGACTTTATTAGTTACAGTATATGTGTAACGGGTAACTGTTGGACTCCACACATAGTGACGATGTGTATATATAGACTTTATTAGTTACAGTATATGTGTAACGGGTAACTGTTGGACTCCACACATAGTGACGATGTGTATATATAGACTTTATTAGTTACAGTATATGTGTAACGGGTAACTGTTGGACTCCACACATAGTGACGATGTGTATATATAGACTTTATTAGTTACAGTATATGTGTAACGGGTAACTGTTGGACTCCACACATAGTGACGATGTGTATATATAGACTTTATTAGTTACAGTATATGTGTAACGGGTAACTGTTGGACTCCACACATAGTGACGATGTGTATATATAGACTTTATTAGTTACAGTATATGTGTAACGGGTAACTGTTGGACTCCACACATAGTGACGATGTGTATATATAGACTTTATTAGTTACAGTATATGTGTAACGGGTAACTGTTGGACTCCACACACAGTGACGATGTGTATATATAGACTTTATTAGTTACAGTATATGTGTAACGGGTAACTGTTGGACTCCACACATAGTGACGATGTGTATATATAGACTTTATTAGTTACAGTATATGTGTAACGGGTAACTGTTGGACTCCACACATAGTGACGATGTGTATATATATACTTTATTAGTTACAGTATATGTGTAACGGGTAACTGTTGGACTCCACACATAGTGGCGATGTGTATATAAAATTATAGACTTTATTAGTTACAGTATATGTGTAACGGGTAATTGTTGGACTCCACACATAGTGGCGATGTGTATATAAAATTATAGACTTTATTAGTTACAGTATATGTGTAACGGGTAACTGTTGGACTCCACACATAGTGACGATGTGTATATATAGACTTTATTGTTGTGGTAATAATTGATACCTACATGGTATAACAAAAATACAAACTAGTGTTACATTCAGTAACCAAATTATCTCTACTGTGGCAAGGCAGCATATAGATCTATGCACGTGTTTATGAAGTGACTTCGGCTACTTCATAAACAGTTAATATGCTACAGGCAACAGTACACAACTAAATACATTATGTTAAACTAATATGTAACGTGTTTCAACACCAATACACTGTGTTAACACAACACGATTGCGTTAATATCAATACAACTAATTACGTTGACATCAATACATCTAAATACGTTAACGCCAACATATTTGAAACATACCTAGTGGTTTTCCTTGTTATTCAGTTTGTACTCGCGTTCTACATTAACGCCGACGTGAGTGGACCGGCCGTCATAATGTCCCCGGTCGAACTGCGGCGATCTGCGGCGCGCTTGATAACAGACACGCCTGTCATGTAGTCCGGGGTTTGTGGGAACGCCCACCCATCACATGCAACATTCTACCGCTCTACACATATCCCTCCTCTAAAGAATCGCCGACCCGCTGATTTACAACATCTAGGTGTACAAACAAAGCAAGTTAACTAATGATATTGATATTAAACAAGTTGATCTAATAAACAACTAACTACCGTTTCCTGCAGCGTTGGCCTTGAGCCAACTGTCCTGCAGGATTTGACCAAGGCTGACACCAAGTGCGGCCACCGCCCGCCCCATTGCATCGAACGTTGGAGGCTCAGGTTAGTGTATTGATGTCACCGTAGCTTCGGTTGTAGCACTCAACAGCACGGACTTGGGTAGGTGCTGTGGATTCGAGTGTTGGCCTCTGGTTGGTCTCTGGGACCGCCTTGGTATGTCCTGTTCTGTGGGATCTAAGTCTCGGTATGTCCTGTTCTGTGGCATCTACGTCTCGGTATGTCCTGTTCTGTGGCATCTACGTCTCGGTATGTCCTGTTCTGTGGCATCTACGTCTCGGTATGTCCTGTTCTGTGGCATCTACGTCTCGGTATGTCCTGTTCTGTGGCATCTGCGTCTCGGTATGTCCTGTTCTGTGGCATCTACGTCTCGGTATGTCCTGTTCTGTGGCATCTGCGTCTCGGTATGTCCTGTTCTGTGGCATCTACGTCTCGGTATGTCCTGTTCTGTGGCATCTACGTCTCGGTATGTCCTGTTCTGTGGCATCTGCGTCTCGGTATGTCCTGTTCTGTGGCATCTACGTCTCGGTATGTCCTGTTCTGTGGGATCTACGTCTCGGTATGTCCTGTTCTGTGGCATCTGCGTCTCGATATGTCCTGTTCTGTGGCATCTACGTCTCGATATGTCCTGTTCTGTGGCATCTACGTCTCGGTATGTCCTGTTCTGTGGCATCTACGTCTCGGTATGTCCTGTTCTGTGGCATCTACGTCTCGGTATGTCCTGTTCTGTGGCATCTACGTCTCGGTATGTCCTGTTCTGTGGCATCTACGTCTCGGTATGTCCTGTTCTGTGGCATCTGCGTCTCGGTATGTCCTGTTCTGTGGCATCTGCGTCTCGATATGTCCTGTTCTGTGGCATCTACGTCTCGGTATGTCCTGTTCTGTGGCATCTACGTCTCGGTATGTCCTGTTCTATGGGATCTACATCTCCAACAACATCTTCACAAACATCTTCAGCTAGTCCTGTGGCTGGACCGCGGCCGGGGTTACACGCATGGGAACGATCTGGTCTTCTTCGTCTGACTCGATGTCGCTTTCTGTGATTGGTGCATGGGCTATCATCCTTAGCTCTCTTCGTGTGACATTCGTTGATGGACCAGAACCATCCGACAAGCGGATAGCATAAATATTGAAGTCTGGTCGGGCAACTACCACACATGGATCCCAGTCGTCCTGGACGTTATGTCGACCCAGATGATGCTTCTTCCTCAGCACCGTGGCACCCACCGTGTTGTCCCTGGCTGCCTTGTTGTCGTGAGTTTGCCTTGTCTTCGCGGCAGCTTCCGTATTCTTTGACGCCATGTGAAATGCCATTGCCAGGTTTTTCTTGTGAGCTTCAACCCACTCCCCGATGCTACAACCATCCTCCTCCTCCGCTTCTTGGATGCCCAGCATGTGATCCGCTGGCAGACGTGGATGACGTCGAAACACCAGCTGATTATGGAGGAAATCCCGTCGACGAATGCGGCGTGCAGTCATACGCATACAAGAGCGTAGGGAGGCGATCCGGCCACTTCCTCTTCTCCTCTGGCGGAAGTGTTTTCAACAGGTTATGGAGGGTCCTGTTGAATCTCTCGCATTGTGCGTTCCCTTCAGGGTAGTAGGCCGTTGTCTTGGACTTTTGTATGTCGTACAACTTGCAGAGTTGGTGGATGGCGGTGGCTTCGAAGCTTTGGTCGATGTGTAGCTGGTAAGGCACACCAAATTTGCTGAACTTTTCGCAGTTGTGATGGCGGATTGGTCCCTCGTTGGAACAGCAATACTGTACGTGGTAAATACATCTGTCATCACGAGGACATCTTCCAGTCCATCATTCGCTTTGTCTAGCTTACTGTAATGAACCCCTAGGATTTGAAGTGGTCGAGACGCGAACAGACTACCAATTGGCGGTCGCACCTTCGGTAACGGCGCCTTGGCAATGACACATCTCTCGCATTTCCAGCAGTAGTTCGTGACATCGCTTGTCATGCCTGGCCAATAACACCTCCTTCTGACCAGTGCCAGTGTTCGCTCGGAACCTTGGTGTCACGCCATGTCATGGAGACTCTCCAACACGGTATCTCGTAGACGCTCAGGAAGGAGAATCTGGAGCTGACGTCCGCCAATCTCCCCTTGTGTGCGGCGGTAGAGTACTCCGCCAGTCTCCTCCAGCTTGTCCCAGTGACGCAGAATTGTGCGTACGTGATCCGGCTCCCTCTTCAGTGCATAACTGCTGGGCTTGATGCCAGTTGAGCACAAATGTTTAACACGCGACAACATCCGATCCTGTGATTAGAGTTTTGCTAGGTCGTCCGTTGTATAAGAGGGAAGGGTTAGCGACGAAGGAATGGGTTCTTCCTCCAAACACGTGGACTCTGTCGACACCCGCATTGTGTAGCTGTCGCGTATCTCCACAGGTATGACCATAGGCTCTGGTACTCGAAATTTTTCCCTCAGGTCGCCCGTAGCCCCTCTCCGACTGGGGGCGTCGCATTTGCATTTGATTTCCCCGTGCGGTGGACTATGTCAAACTTAAAGTCGGCCAGCTGAGCTGCCCATCGCAGCTCTACTGCACCAAGTTTCGCAGTCTTCAGGTAAGCCAAGGGATTGTTGTCTGTGAAGACCGTGAAGGTTGACCCCAACAGATAATCCCTGAACTTTTCTGCAGCTGCCCACTTCAGAGCTAGAAGTTCCAACTTCATAGTACTGTAGTTATTCATGGTCTGCTCGGTCGGCCGCAATCCACGACTGGCATAGGCAATGACTTGCCGCATGCCTTCCTTTTCCTGAGACAACACTGCACCAAGACCGTGACCACTGGCGTCTATCTCTACGATGAAAGGGCGGGCGAAGTCCGGGCAGCCCGGTATGGGGCTGGACGTGAGGCGAGTTTTTACCTCTTCAAATGCGTGTTCTGCCTCCTCGTCCCATTTCTTTGTGAATGGACGATTGTCTGTCATCTTCCGTTGTTTCGGTTGTTGACAGGTTCACCATCATCGTAGATGTCGTGTTCTACCGTCTTGCATTCGCCGTCGTTGCCTTCCGTTCTGAAAACGTCCTCATTCCGAGTCAGAAACTCCAAGAAGTTACAGCGATTATGCGGCCTCAGTTCATCACATCGCGACACTGCTTCCCTCAAAACTATTTGGACGTCAAAATTCACCTTCCCATTAATTCTCGGACTAATGGTGATTCCATCGGAAGTCAGCTGGATGCAGTCGTGGTCGCTGGCCATCACCTCAATAGCCTTGGCTGCTCCAATGCGGCATTTGGTTTTTATCCATGCGTCCTGCATGCCTATGTTGACCAGCAGTACGGGCACTACACCGGACTTCACCCCCACACAGCAAGCTAGCAAAACCACATCTTGTGGTAAGCTACCATCTATTTGCTCCACCAACATTATCTTGTCATTGTGGCCGGACCACGTGGTCCCCATATGATCTTGGCTGACGCGGCTGGCAGGTGTTGGGATTCATTCCCGCCAGTCTTCACGAAGCTGTCCTTCCTCGGTGGCTCACTGGTCAGTTGTTCGGACATCTCTAGGATTAGGTAAGTAATTTCTCCCTCGTTGTATCGCTATCACTGGTTGATTTGGAACGCCGTGTCTTGACCAGATGACGTATGTTGTTGCTACCAATCAGTCCGGGCACTTCCATCTTCCTCCGAGCCGTCGAGTGATCACCGGGGTCCTTCACGATCCATCTTCCTCCGAGCTGTCGTTTGATCACTGGGGTCCTTCATGATCCATCTTCCTCCGAGCCGTCGTTTGATCACAGGGGTCCTTCACGATCCATCTTCCTCCGAGCCGTCATGTGATCACCGGGGTCCTTCACGATCCATCTTCCTCCGAGCCGTCATGTGATCACTGGGGTCCTTCACGATCCATCTTCCTCCAAGCCGTCGTTTGATCACTGGGGTCCTTCACGATCCATCTTCCTCCGAGCCGTCGTTTGATCACAGGGGTCCTTCACGATCCATCTTCCTCCGAGCCGTCATGTGATCACCGGGGTCCTTCACGATCCATCTTCCTCCGAGCCGTCGTTTGATCACCGGGGTCCTTCACGATCCATCTTCCTCCGAGCCGTCGTGTGATCACCGGGGTCCTTCACGATCCATCTTCCTCTGAGCCGTCGTGTGATCACCGGGGTCTTTCACGATCCATCTTCCTACGAGCCGTCGTTTGATCACCGGGGTCCTTCACGATCCATCTTCCTCCGAGCCGTCGTGTGATCACCGGGGTCCTTCACGATCCATCTTCCTCTGAGCCGTCGTGTGATCACCGGGGTCCTTCACGATCCATCTTCCTCCGAGCCGTCGTTTGATCACTGGTGTCCTTCACGATCCATCTTCCTCCGAGACGTTGTGTGATCACCGGGGTCCTTCACGATCCATCTTCCTCCGAGCCGTCGTTTGATCACCGGGGTCCTTCACGATCCATCTTCCTCCGAGCCGTCGTTTGATCACCGGGGTCCTTCACGATCCATCTTCCTCCGAGCCGTCGTTTGATCACCGGGGTCCTTCACGATGAAACATCCCATGCCTGGAAGTCTCTCTCCACAGATCAGGATGTCGGCCTCGACGAACCCGACATAAGGTACAGGCAGTCCTTGTGTTGAGTTAATTTGGATCCACGAAGACGTATCCCTCGCTCGGCTGACCTTTTCTTCGAGATGGCGGCGGAAGAACCCCTCTGTAACCGTTGACACTTCCGATCCCGAGTCCACCATGCACGCCACATTCACGCCTACAATATTGGCTACGACTTGTGGACAATTCCCAACGGCCTTCTCGAGTACCTTAGCCTTTCCTTCAGTTGTGGTGTGTGACGAGCCTTCCTCGCACCTACCCACAGTTCGGCTCTTCACCGTGGGCGATGCTAGTTTGACGTCTTTTTGTTCAGAGTCTTCGTTGCATTCCCCTTACATTCTTCCGAACTTCTTTTGTGGCCAATCACTCCACAGTCGAAACACCGGCCCCTAAATATTGGTCCAGTCTGACGTCGAGGTTTGCTGGCTGCCAGCACCGCATCAACCTGCTGTTGCTGCTTCTGTAGCCTCAGCATGACATCCTTCAGGGTCACCCCTGTGTTCCCCGTCTGCTCTTCCAGCTGTACCACAGCCTCCCTAACAGAGGAGTGTGGCAACTGGTATCCTCCCAGTATGCGTGTTGCGCTCTCCCTGAACTCCCAGAAGCTTGATTTTGGCTTGTCAGCCAACAGTGTCTTCATGAGCGGCGTGTGTGTTTGATCACGCATGCCAGCCACAAAGCGCTTCTTTAACAGGCTATCAGCCGTTTACGCCATACCAGCGTCCTCGAACTTTACCCTTTCCATCAGATTTGCAAGAGCAAGCGAAAATTCTTGCTGCGTTTCTGCTAAAGAAGGATTCGATTGCGTCCTCATATGGCCCCGTCACAGCACCAAACCAGCTCTTCAGGATGACCAGGATTTGGTTAACAGTATTTGTGAGATGACTAGGACGAAGTCTGATTTCTCGCTTGGCAGAGCCGGTAATGTGTTCCAGCAGGAATACTTCTTGTTCGTCAGGGGTCAGTCGAGCAGCGGACAAGGCTCGTTCAACATCAGCCCCTCCACTCATCGATGTCCGGCTCGCCAGCCGAAATTCCCCGTCTAAAAATTACGTTCTGTTGTTGTGGAGCAGCAGCAGCCGCAGAATGAAGCCGCAGCAGCTACAACAGCTGAATCCAGAGCCTCCTGCTTCTGTCGCAGCTGTTAATTCTTCTAATTCCAGGATACGGGCTTGTCCTTCCATTTCGGTTGTAATTATGATTTAGCTTGGCCGGGTGTTAAATTAAGTTAAAAACAAAGTCACATGAAACCCACGTACACATCAACAACAACAGCAGTGTAAGTTATCCAGTACAGAAGGACACGAGCTCCGCAGTGACGTCAGTGTCACAGATAGTGAGTGTGTCATACAAACAGTACGTAGTCCGGGGTTTGTGGGAACGCCCACCCATCACCGCCCCGGGAGCATGCAACATTCTAACAGGGTTTGGTTATTTACAGTACATTTGGTCAATCAGTGTTGCATTTCTGTTTGACAGTCTAGTGGGACGAGTTATAACAGGCAGAAAGTCTATTTTGGACAAAGAATCATATAATTCTTGGAATTTTTCATTCGAGTTAAGTTTCAAAAGATCTATGTTGAAGTCGCCTGTTAATATTACATTTTTGGCACTCTTGTTTATGTCTACGAATATACGATTGAATTTCTGTATAAATAGTTCAATCGATCGAGGCATGGTTATTGTTTTTTTTGGGTCTGTAGATGTTACAAATTGTTACCTTTTTATCTGAATTATCAATAATGTCTAGGCATAATGCTTCCCAGGTTGAGTATGTATTATATGCTTTGTAGTTTGATATTGTAATATTATTAGATACATATGTGACTAGCCGTCCTTTCTTAGAACATTTGTCTGTGGATGCCCGTGTTGTCATGGTATAATTGTTTAGATTGTAGCGTTTGCGGCGAGGGGTCAGCAGGGAAGCATACGGGCACACGTTCACTCACTCAGTCGTACTAATGATAAGTCAGGTGATACGTTTTCACAGTTTATTATATGCGGAAAACCCTACCAATACAAGATCTAATACACAGTATACGGCTATGTCTGCTAAATACTACCCAGTTATAAAGGTCAGAACAATGGGTTCAGACGGCGGCGGCTTATACAGCAACCGAATTGTAACCGATGTATCCTAAATGTCAGAACAATAGGTTCAGACGGCGGCGGCTATTACAGCAACCGAATTGTAACCGATATAATCAAAATGCCAGAACAATTGGTTCAGACGGCGGCGGCTATTACAGCAACCGAATTATAACCGATAACAATAGGTTCAGACGGCATGCATGTGTAGCGTTTGCGGCGAGCGGTCGGCAGGGAAGCATACGGGCACACGTTCACTCACTCAGTCGTACTAATGATAAGTCAGGTTATACGTTTTCACAGTTTATTATATGCGGAAAAACCTACCAATACAAGATCTAATGCACAGTATACGGCTATGTCTGCTAAATACTACCCAGTTATAAAGGTCAGAACAATACAACCGAATTGTAACCGATTTGTAACCGATATATTCTAAATGTCAGAACAATAGGCTCAGACGGCGGCGGCTATTAGAGCAACCGAATTGTAACGGATATATTCTAAATGTCCGAACAATAGGTTCAGACGGCGGCGGCTATTACAGCAACCGAATTGTAACCGATATATTCTAAATGTCCGAACAATAGGTTCAGACGGCGGCAGCTATTACAGCAACCGAGTTACTCACCGAGTCTGGGAATAACTGATTGTCACGGGTGTACTGCGAGAGTCTTTTAGTACTTCTCGCAGGGCGCTCGGTGACAGTGCTACACGAGAAACGTTCCCCCGGCAGTGTGCCCCAGTAGTCGCCCCCTACGCCACTGGCCTGTGTTGCACACAGCTCCAGCATGCATCTTCGGGCCTGTTCTAACAAACAGCTCGCAGTGTCTGGCTGCATCTCCCAACAGCCAGCCTTCGAAGTGTCTGGCTGCACCTCCTGACAGCCAGCCCTGATCCTCATTTAAGCCCTCCTTATATACAGCTAAATCTGTAGCCTTGGGACAGTCTAGGGGGGTCTCTAGAAATCTTGGCATGGTGCCAGTGAACTTACAGTAACCTTCTGAACAAAGGCTCTCTGTATAGGGCTTTGGCTCCCCAAAACCAGATGGCCTCAAATGTAAACAAATCCCCCACCCAGCTATAGCCATTTGCATATAAATTGGCTTTTAGGAGCACGTACAACATTCAGTAATTAAGAATATCAATACGACGTGTGTTATCATTCTAAATTCTCTACAAGATTAAGATGTTGTGTATCTGTATGTTTTCCAATGCTTGCTTCCTATATACAACTCACATTTATTTGTACATTTGATTCAGCAAGAGTATCAATTAAAATATTCAGTTCATCGATTTTTAACTCAGAGAATCTATGTTTAGGCTGTTAACTTATTTCTGTGCCTTTTTAGAAATGTCTTTAAGTCCTCAACAGTATGGTATTTACTTTCAATATTAATGGAATTTTCATTTAGATATGTTTATAATTTTTGTTGGGTCATTTTCTTCGATGCCGCCTTTGTCTTACAAATTCTTAAGTGTTAACCGTCATTTTTCAGAGAACAAAGAGTGATGATTTTATCAATTATAGATTTCAAGAATTGCTCATCAATTACTTGATCAGTTTTAATGTGTCGAAATGTACGGCCTCTGCCTTTGAGGTAACTCCTTAAATGTAGCAGTTGGTTATACATTAAATCAGGTATATATTAAAACAAACATTCATACTTTAGATTACTTGTTTACCATACATCATAGATATAGTATTTCAGGGTTAATTTAGACAAATTACATTTGCACAGATCCCATGTGGCATGTGTAGGTAGCATGTAGACAAGTACATACCTCTTAGAATAACAATAAAAAGGTATAACATTCATAATAGACAACTGAAAAAAACATAGTAAAAATTACACTTGCACAGATCCCGCTTTTGTTAATAGCTTGCACACTAATGCATACATGCTAGTATAACAATAAGAAGGTATGATGACATTCATAATAAACAGCGTAAGAAACATAGTAAAACTTACTAGACATAAAGAGTATTTAGAAACAACAGTGTTCACGCTGACGGCAGTGGCGTTATCCATGGGAATAAACTTATAAAGTTCGTAATGATGGGTTGTACCGCTCCATTGTCATCTAACTAACACTCGTATATGGGGAGGTATTTTGAAAATGTCTTACGTCCTATTCTAGGGGACACAGAGTAAGTCGTTAAAGTGTGGCGTTCGAGGTTCAAGCCGTCTAAGGTGTAAACGTTAACCCACCCGCAAACATACGCAAGCTCGATTATAATATAAGGAGACAGAAAGCCTACGGTGGGCGTGTCGCGTGTCACTTGACCATAGCAGAGATTCCCCGCGTTTAAATACCGGCTACGTCATACACCGGTAGTACAAGAATGCGCATGCGCCGTTGTGTCGAAACGAGGCGCTGGACGTGGCTGGTCGGATCTTGTGTTGGTTTTTGTTGGGAGTTACGCTAGTTTTCGATTTAAAAACATATTGAACCACTATTTTTACGTAATTGTTCGTAACATATTTGAGATATGTCGAGTGGTGGAGAATTTGGCAATCCCTTGCGGAAATTTAAGCTAGTTTTCTTGGGAGAACAGAGCGGTAAGTTGGTCCCATTGCAAATTGCTCATTTAGAATTAGACGAACTGTGTGACGTTCCGAGCGATGAATCATAGTCCATACGCAGAGCGTTTCGTTACTGATACAGAATTCACAAAATCAGTTAACTATGTGATGCAACTAGGCACTTTGCATGTTATGATTTGATGAATTTGGCACATGAAGTGTAAGACAATATCTCGCAACAAAACTTGTCTAAAAAGACTAAAGACAGTAAAGTAAAGGCTACTATAGCCTGCCCTAGGCTATGGCTGTAGAGCCAACTGCCAGTACTGGTGTGGGCAGTAATCGTGGGTCCAATCGTGTTTTGTCATTTTTATTAAAACCTGATCAAATTCTTCCGTACAATAAATCTCTAGCATACATTCCTTCCAATTTCTGCAAACAAACGTTGTTTTGAAAGAAAATATACCAGCGAAATCAAAATCTCGTTGAAGATGCCTGTGTAAAAAATCGTGGGTCCTATCTATGCTGTGTAAATTGTTCGCGTGTCACGCGAACTGCAAGACCGTGCAGTGTATTAAAATAGGCCAAGAGTGTTAGAACACAAGATTTCAGTGCCACAACTTTTTACCTGTCCCCCAAATTTTCCGGTCGTGAGTATAAAGCTGAACCATTTCCATAACTAATAATTGGTACAGTAAAACCTGTCCATAACAGTCATCGTCGGGACTGCGCAAAATTACTGTTATAGATAGGTTGCCGTTATGGAGAGTTTCATAACTTGGATACTCACTAGGTATTATGGATGGTTACGTTGATGTTCGCTAGTTGGTACTGCATTAACAATAATATTGAATAATACACTACACAACTTGCTATATTTAATTGATGTTTCTTTTGAGCCATGTTGAAATCAATCACGCCCTCCAAGTAAAGGCGAACAGATTTGATGTCCAAAAGGAAACACGAGGGTGTGAACGAGTGCAAGGCAAGCGTTCACCCAGATTTGCACGGGGGATTATCAATACAATTTAAGCTACCCCAAGTGGTAGGTAACCAGCCATTTTAATATTTACCTAAGCAGTCTCTCCAATGGCTTCTCTTATCAATACAATTTGAGCTATGGGCCATTATAATATTTACCTAGGCAGTCTCTCCAGCTATGCCAAGCCACCTAGGTCCTAGGTACACATTACAACAGCCTGCTTCCATCTGTGGCTACATGCTCATGGCTTCTCTGAGCTCACTTCCATCTGTGGCTACATGCTCATGGCTTCTCTGAGCTCACTTCCATCTGTGGCTACATGCTCATGGCTTCTCTGAGCTCACTTCCATCTGTGGCTACATGCTCATGGCTTCTCTGAGCTCACTTCCATCTGTGGCTACATGCTCATGGCTTCTCTGAGCTCACATCCATCTGTGGCTACATGTTCATGGCTTCTCTGAGCTCACTTCCATCTGTGGCTACATGCTCATGGCTTCTCTGAGCCCACTTCCATCTGTGGCTACATGCTCATGGCTTCTCTGAGCTCACTTCCATCTGTGGCTACATGCTCATGGCTTCTCTGAGCTCACTTCCATCTGTGGCTACATGCTCATGGCTTCTCTGAGCTCACTTCCATCTGTGGCTACATGCTCATGGCTTCTCTGAGCTCACTTCCATCTGTGGCTACATGCTCATGGCTTCTCTGAGCTCACTTCCATCTGTGGCTACATGCTCATGGCTTCTCTGAGCTCACTTCCATCTGTGGCTACATGCTCATGGCTTCTCTGAGCTCACTTTGGACATCAAAGCTGGTTCTACTCCTCTTTGCTGGAGGAAAGGAGCAACAAGCTGATGACGCCATGCATGACTCGATTGCAATTTGATAGTCCCGCGTACACGCGATAACACCGACGCGGTGACGTTTTATTCAGGAAAATTATGGATTCCCTTTGACCTGGCTGCAACCGACATGTTGAATATGATTGATTCGGTCCAAATTAACTGACCGTTATATGCAATAGACAGGTTACTGTTATGGACAGGTAGTAGTAACGGGTAGTTGTAGCTTCCTTCTGTGTCAGGAGAACCACTGTTAGGTTGAGTTCTTGGAGCTGTGTTACTAGTATGTGTCTCTTCTGCAGTGCACTGTGTATAGGTAGTGTCTAGTTAAGGACTCAAGCTAATAACATTTTTATCTTCCAGTATACATAGGGATGGTTCTGAGCAATCCATAATTAACTCAATTAAGGCTTCCCTTGACTGGAGAATTGCTTTCCAGATATGTATATATCGACTGAATCAGTTGTTTGGCTTGTTCGAGAGGGTCAGTATATAAGTCCTGGAGTTTGTGGCATACAAATATTGTATGATACAGGTCTTCAAGTCCACAGCCACACATGATACACAGTGGAGAGCCACTGGACTGCTTGGCAATGTCTGCCTGGAGCCTATATTGCCCTAGGAGGAAGCGTACCTTGGTACAGGCACGTGATACATCTCTGGGGGAGTCACAGACAGAATCGCACACTGGATGCAGACAACCGCTTCTGCAGACTCGCAGGTTGAAATATCTCGGTGATATCTTCTGATTTGCTTCATGTGTTCCGTACACTGGGTTGTCATGTGTTCCGTACACTGGGTTGTCATGAGCTCCGTACACTGGGTTGTCATGAGCTCCGTACACTGGGTTGTCATGAGCTCCGTACACTGGGTTGTCATGAGCTCCGTACACTGGGTTGTCATGAGCTCCGTACACTGGGTTGTCATGTGTTCCGTACACTGGGTTGTCATGTGTTCCGTACACTGGGTTGTCATGTGTTCCGTACACTGGGTTGTCATGAGCTCCGTACACTGGGTTGTCATGAGCTCCGTACACTGGGTTGTCATGAGCTCCGTACACTGGGTTGTCATGAGCTCCGTACACTGGGTTGTCATGTGGCGTTTCAGAGTTGTTTTCCATTGAGACTTTGGTGGTCACATGCTATAAGGCCAGAAGTTCTTTCGCAATCTTAGTCCAGCTGTGCAAGTCCTTCACAGATAGTTGTCTTACAATCACAGCTGTCAAACTTCTCATGTATCTTACGTACATTTACACACATTATGTTACCAACAAATTCTCTTACATTTCCATAACAATCAAAATTCACTAAACAAACTCACGTAAAACTCGATCGCCGGCAGCGACTACCCGTAGCTCTGCAGTTACTGTAAAATCGATATTGTGTCGAGGCGTCGCAAACACGCATAGAGTCCCTGTGTAAAGCGTTATCTTTATACAGGGACTCTATGCGCACGCTAACGATAGCGTTATTGTACAGAATTTCTGTGAAGCTCATTTACTTAGCGACACCTTGACACAATATCAATTTTATGACAACCACAGAGCTACGGGTAGTTGCCACCGGATTAACGTAGCATGTGTATAATTATGTAAGATATGTGACGAAAAGTTGTGGGTGGTCATTTAGAAAAGATCGCCCCGGTGAATCATGCCCATGACCCGTTGACGCGTGGGCCAAAGCGTCCCTCCTGCTTTTGTTGTAAAATCTGACATGGGACCCATTCTAACTAGCCGTTGTTATTGTAATAATTTGGAAATTGGATCCAACTTGCGTATTTTAACTGGTAAATGAATTATTATATTACTTGCTTATTACGATCATATTTTGTTAATGTAATCACTCAGAAGTATCCATACACAACATGAGCCGAATCGTCTGTCCTTAGATTTCCTCCGTTTTGAATTCCCGCTATCACGTGGGCCGAAACATCCGACACTGCACTGCAGGGCCTCACCCAGGATCAAATGACGAGTGGTCTCTAGGTGAGGCCCTGTCGCACTGAAGGTTTTTGTGAAGTGGGCTGAAACATCCCAGAATTGTCACCTTCCCTAAAGGCGCCATCTTAAATGTTGTCTTCTAATGTTGTAGATTTACCACATTTCCTGGCCATAGCACAGGTTTCTTTTTGAAAAAAATTTCAGGTTTTTTTAATCCAGTGGATGTTCGCATAGCTGTGACCTCACAGGTCAGGGAATAGGGGTTAATCAGTACAGTTTAGAAATCAGATAGTCTATCGATAGGCATGAAGCCTTAAGTCATCAGCTGCCAAAACAAAGTACGTTTCGCAAAGCTTAATCAAGGGTCGACTGGGTGATGATCCCGGGTTGTTGATATTCGCAACAACAGTTTTTGTACGTTGCCAAGTATCTTCATTTGTTTGTATGCTACTGATATTAACATGGTACTTGTAATTATTGACAACATATTTATATCGGTATAGATGACAGACCCGTTAGTGTTGTTTCGCGAAAGCAACATAAAGGGTGTGATTTTGCCAGAGAAATTTGTCGAAAGAATTCCACAGATGCGCTCATGCGATGGGTTTTATGCCGAGGCCTGACTTTTATTATGACATTGTCATATGTCGTTTACTAGTTGCGTGACAGCGCTGCACACAACAGTTAGTTGTCAGCATGACTATCATCAACAATATCATTATCATATGTCGTTTACTAGTTGCGTGACTGCACATAACAGTTAGTTGTCAGCATGACTATCATCAACAATATCATTATCATGTCGTTTACTAGTTGCGTGACTGCACATAACAGTTAGTTGTCAGCATGACTATCACCAACAATATCATTATCGTATGTCGTTTACTAGTTGCGTGACAGCGCTGCATACAACAGTTGTCAGCATGACTATCATCAACAATATCATTGTCGTTTACTAGTTGCGTGACAGCGCTGCACACAACAGTTAGTTGTCAGCATGACCATCATCAACAATATCATTATCATATGTCGTTTACTAGTTGCGTGACTGCACATAACAGTTAGTTGTCAGCATGACTATCATCAACAATATCATTATCATGTCGTTTACTAGTTGCGTGACTGCACATAACAGTTAGTTGTCAGCATGACTATCACCAACAATATCATTATCGTATGTCGTTTACTAGTTGCGTGACAGCGCTGCATACAACAGTTAGTTGTCAGCATGACTATCATCAACAATATCATTATCATATGTCGTTTACTAGTTGCGTGACTGCACATAACAGTTAGTTGTCAGCATGACTATCATCAACAATATCATTATCATATGTCGTTTACTAGTTGCGTGACAGCGCTGCATACAACAGTTAGTTGTCAGCATGACTATCATCAACAATATCATTGTCGTTTACTAGTTGCGTGACAGCGCTGCACACAGCAGTTAGTTGTCAGCATGACTATCATCAACAATATCATTGTCATATGTCGTTTACTAGTTGCGTGACAGCGCTGCACACAACAGTTAGTTGTCAGCATGACTATCATCAACAATATAATTGTCGTACGTCGTTTACTAGTTGCATGACAGCGCTGCACACAACAGTTAGTTGTCAGCATGACTATCACCAACAATATCATTATCGTATGTCGTTTACTAGTTGCGTGACAGCGCTGCATACAACAGTTAGTTGTCAGCATGACTATCATCAACAATAGCATTGTCGTATATCGTTTACTAGTTGCGTGACTGCACATAACAGTTAGTTGTCAGCATGACTATCATCAACAATATAATTATCATGTGTCGTTTACTAGTTGCGTGACTGCACATAACAGTTAGTTGTCAGCATGACTATCATCAACAATATAATTATCATGTGTCGTTTACTAGTTGCGTGACTGCACATAACAGTTAGTTGTCAGCATGACTATCATCAACAATATCATTATCGTATGTCGTTTACTAGTTGCGTGACAGCGCTGCATACAACAGTTGTCAGCATGACTATCATCAACAATATCATTATCATATGTCGTTTACTAGTTGCGTGACAGCGCTGAATACAACAGTTAGTTGTCAGCATGACTATCACCAACAATATCATTATCGTATGTCGTTTACTAGTTGCGTGACAGCGCTGCATACAACAGTTAGTTGTCAGCATGACTATCATCAACAATAGCATTGTCGTATATCGTTTACTAGTTGCGTGACTGCACATAACAGTTAGTTGTCAGCATGACTATCATCAACAATATAATTATCATGTGTCGTTTACTAGTTGCGTGACTGCACATAACAGTTAGTTGTCAGCATGACTATCATCAACAATATCATTATCATATGTCGTTTACTAGTTGCGTGACTGCACATAACAGTTAGTTGTCAGCATGACTATCACCAACAATATCATTATCGTATGTCGTTTACTAGTTGCGTGACAGCGCTGAATACAACAGTTAGTTGTCAGCATGACTATCATCAACAATATCATTGTCGTATGTCGTTTATTAGTTGCGCGACAGCGCTGCACACAACAGTTAGTTGTCAGCATGACTATCATCAACAATATCATTATCATATGTCGTTTACTAGTTTCGTGACTGCACATAACAGTTAGTTGTCAGCATGACTATCACCAACAATATCATTATCGTATGTCGTTTACTAGTTGCGTGACAGCGCTGCATACAACAGTTGTCAGCATGACTATCATCAACAATATCATTGTCGTTTACTAGTTGCGTGACAGCGCTGCACACAACAGTTAGTTTTCAGCATGAAAATCATCAACAATATCATTGTCATATGTCGTTTACTAGTTGCGTGACAGCGCTGCACACAACAGTTAGTTGTCAGCATGACTATCATCAACAATATCATTATCATATGTCGTTTACTAGTTGCGTGACTGCACATAACAGTTAGTTGTCAGCATGACTATCATCAACAATATCATTATCATGTCGTTTACTAGTTGCGTGACTGCACATAACAGTTAGTTGTCAGCATGACTATCACCAACAATATCATTATCGTATGTCGTTTACTAGTTGCGTGACAGCGCTGCATACAACAGTTGTCAGCATGACTATCATCAACAATATCATTGTCGTATGTCGTTTACTAGTTGCGTGACAGCGCTGCACACAACAGTTAGTTGTCAGCATGACCATCATCAACAATATCATTATCATATGTCGTTTACTAGTTGCGTGACTGCATATAACAGTTAGTTGTCAGCATGACTATCATCAACAATATCATTATCATGTCGTTTACTAGTTGCGTAACTGCACATAACAGTTAGTTGCCAGCATGACTATCACCAACAATATCATTATCGTATGTCGTTTACTAGTTGCGTGACAGCGCTGCATACAACAGTTAGTTGTCAGCATGACTATCATCAACAATATCATTGTCGTATGTCGTTTACTAGTTGCGTGACTGCACATAACAGTTAGTTGTCAGCATGACTATCATCAACAATATAATTATCATATGTCGTTTACTAGTTGCGTGACTGCACATAACAGTTAGTTGTCAGCATGACTATCATCAACAATATCATTATCATATGTCGTTTACTAGTTGCGTGACTACACATAACAGTTAGTTGTCAGCATGACTATCACCAACAATATCATTATCGTATGTCGTTTACTAGTTGCGTGACAGCGCTGCATACAACAGTTAGTTGTCAGCATGACTATCATCAACAATATCATTGTCGTATGTCGTTTACTAGTTGCGTGACAGCGCTGCACACAACAGTTAGTTGTCAGCATGACTATCATCAACAATATCATTGTCATATGTCGTTTACTAGTTGCGTGACAGCGCTGCACACAACAGTTAGTTGTCAGCATGACTATCATCAACAATATAATTGTCGTATGTCGTTTACTAGTTGCGTGACAGCGCTGCACACAACAGTTAGTTGTCAGCATGACTATCATCAACAATATAATTGTCGTACGTCGTTTACTAGTTGCATGACAGCGCTGCACACAACAGTTAGTTGTCAGCATGACTATCACCAACAATATCATTATCGTATGTCGTTTACTAGTTGCGTGACAGCGCTGCATACAACAGTTAGTTGTCAGCATGACTATCATCAACAATATCATTGTCGTATATCGTTTACTAGTTGCGTGACTGCACATAACAGTTAGTTGTCAGCATGACTATCATCAACAATATAATTATCATATGTCGTTTACTAGTTGCGTGACTGCACATAACAGTTAGTTGTCAGCATGACTATCATCAACAATATCATTATCATATGTCGTTTACTAGTTGCGTGACTGCACATAACAGTTAGTTGTCAGCATGACTATCACCAACAATATCATTATCGTATGTCGTTTACTAGTTGCGTGACAGCGCTGAATACAACAGTTAGTTGTCAGCATGACTATCATCAACAATATCATTGTCGTATGTCGTTTATTAGTTGCGCGACAGCGCTGCACACAACAGTTAGTTGTCAGCATGACTATCATCAACAATATCATTATCATATGTCGTTTACTAGTTTCGTGACTGCACATAACAGTTAGTTGTCAGCATGACTATCACCAACAATATCATTATCGTATGTCGTTTACTAGTTGCGTGACAGCGCTGCATACAACAGTTGTCAGCATGACTATCATCAACAATATCATTGTCGTTTACTAGTTGCGTGACAGCGCTGCACACAACAGTTAGTTTTCAGCATGAAAATCATCAACAATATCATTGTCATATGTCGTTTACTAGTTGCGTGACAGCGCTGCACACAACAGTTAGTTGTCAGCATGACCATCATCAACAATATCATTGTCGTATGTCGTTTACTAGTTGCGTGTCAGCACTGCACACAACAGTTAGTTGTCAGCATGACTATCATCAACAATATAATTGTCGTATGTCGTTTACTAGTTGCGTGACAGCACTGCACACAACAGTTAGTTGTCAGCATGACTATCATCAACAATATCATTGTCGTATGTCGTTTACTAGTTGCGTGACAGCACTGCACACAACAGTTAGTTGTCAGCATGACTATCATCAACAATATCATTGTCGTACGTCACGCAACTAGTTGCGTGACAGCGCTGCACACAACAGTTAGTTGTCAGCATGACTATCATCAACAATATCATTATCATACAGGCTGTGTATCGACTGGGAAAATGTTCTGTGGACGCATCCTGCCAGTGTGTATTGTGGCTCGATCATTTGATTTAATTTATTTTTAGATGTTGGATTAAAATACTATGAATGAATTAAGTTATTTACATGAAACAATGCTTTAAGGTAGAGTAAATTAACATAATGTAAATTAACTAAAAATGTGTGTATATTAGATAGAAACAGAATACATACATACAAACCAAAAGTATTTGTGTATATTAGATAGAAACAACACATACATACAAACCAAAAGTATTTGCAGAACTTGTAGTAAAAAGTCTTTCCGACCTGCTCTGCGAATATGGGATTTTTATTCGCAGAGCTGTGACATCACATCTCTGCGAATAGTTGCAAGAATTTATCTTAATTCATATACACATAGCTAATCAGCAAAGTTACAAATCAGAAAAAAAACAATAAATTTTCTTCAGAAATTAAAAAGCAGTACTTACACATTATACAGAAACAGATGATGACAGATCACACAAATACAAACCAATGATAAAAGCAGTACTTGCACATTTTACAGAAACAGATGATGACAGATCACACAAATACAAACCAATGATAAAAGCAGTACTTGCACATTATACAGAAACAGATGATGACAGATCACACAAATACAAACCAATGATAAAAGCAGTACTTGCACATTATACAGAAACAGATGATGACAGATCACACAAATACAAACCAATGATAACATCAGTACTTGCACATTATACAGAAACAGATGATGACAGATCACACAAATACAAACCAATGATAAAAGCAGTACTTGCACATTTTACAGAAACAGATGATGACAGATCACACAAATACAAACCAATGATAAAAGCAGTACTTGCACATTATACAGAAACAGATGATGACAGATCACACAAATACAAACCAATGATAAAAGCAGTACTTGCACATTATACAGAAACAGATGATGACAGATCACACAAATACAAACCAATGATAAAAGCAGTACTTGCACATTATACAGAAACAGATGATTACAGGTCACACAAATACAAACCAACGATAAAAGCAGTACTTGCACATTATACAGAAACAGATGATGACAGATCACACAAATACAAACCAATGATAACATCAGTACTTGCACATTATACAGAAACAGATGATGACAGATCACACAAATACAAACCAATGATAAAAGCAGTACTTGCACATTATACAGAAACAGATGATGACAGATCACACAAATACAAACCAATGATAAAAGCAGTACTTGCACATTATACAGAAACAGATGATGACAGATCACACAAATACAAACCAATGATAAAAGCAGTACTTGCACATTATACAGAAACAGATGATGACAGATCACACAAATACAAACCAATGATAACATCAGTACTTGCACATTATACAGAAACAGATGATGACAGATCACACAAATACAAACCAATGATAAAAGCAGTACTTGCACATTATACAGAAACAGATGATGACAGATCACACAAATACAAACCAATGATAACATCAGTACTTGCACATTATACAGAAACAGATGATGACAGATCACACAAATACAAACCAATGATAACATCAGTACTTGCACATTATACAGAAACAGATGATGACAGATCACACAAATACAAACCAATGATAAAAGCAGTACTTGCACATTATACAGAAACAGATGATGACAGATCACACAAATACAAACCAATGATAACATCAGTACTTGCACATTATACAGAAACAGATGATGACAGATCACACAAATACAAACCAATGATAAAAGCAGTACTTGCACATTATACAGAAACAGATGATGACAGATCACACAAATACAAACCAATGATAACATCAGTACTTGCACATTATACAGAAACAGATGATGACAGATCACACAAATACAAACCAATGATAAAAGCAGTACTTGCACATTATACAGAAACAGATGATGACAGATCACACAAATACAAACCAATGATAACATCAGTACTTGCACATTATACAGAAACAGATGATGACAGATCACACAAATACAAACCAATGATAAAAGCAGTACTTGCACATTATACAGAAACAGATGATGACAGATCACACAAATACAAACCAATGATAACATCAGTACTTGCACATTATACAGAAACAGATGATGACAGATCACACAAATACAAACCAATGATAAAAGCAGTACTTGCACATTATACAGAAACAGATGATGACAGATCACACAAATACAAACCAATGATAACATCAGTACTTGCACATTATACAGAAACAGATGATGACAGATCACACAAATACAAACCAATGATAACATCAGTACTTGCACATTATACAGAAACAGATGATGACAGATCACACAAATACAAACCAATGATAAAAGCAGTACTTGCACATTATACAGAAACAGATGATGACAGATCACACAAATACAAACCAATGATAACATCAGTACTTGCACATTATACAGAAACAGATGATGACAGATCACACAAATACAAACCAATGATAAAAGCAGTACTTGCACATTATACAGAAACAGATGATGACAGATCACACAAATACAAACCAATGATAACATCAGTACTTGCACATTATACAGAAACAGATGATGACAGATCACACAAATACAAACCAATGATAAAAGCAGTACTTGCACATTATACAGAAACAGATGATGACAGATCACACAAATACAAACCAATGATAACATCAGTACTTGCACATTATACAGAAACAGATGATGACAGATCACACAAATACAAACCAATGATAAAAGCAGTACTTGCACATTATACAGAAACAGATGATGACAGATCACACAAATACAAACCAATGATAACATCAGTACTTGCACATTATACAGAAACAGATGATGACAGATCACACAAATACAAACCAATGATAAAAGCAGTACTTGCACATTATACAGAAACAGATGATGACAGATCACACAAATACAAACCAATGATAACATCAGTACTTGCACATTATACAGAAACAGATGATGACAGATCACACAAATACAAACCAATGATAACATCAGTACTTGCACATTATACAGAAACAGATGATGACAGATCACACAAATACAAACCAATGATAAAAGCAGTACTTGCACATTATACAGAAACAGATGATTACAGGTCACATTAATACCAGACCTGGGGCCGAAGTACTCGGTACTCGTGTACTTGAGTACATTTTTGAAGTACTCGTACTCATAAAACTTGTGGGTCATGTACTCGTACTCATACTCAGTGTACTCAGATTTTACGAGTACATCTGAGTACTTTCTCAATATGTACTGGGGAAAATTAATATATTTGGTTATAAAATGAAACTTTCCTGAAATATTTAAATGTTCAACTATTTTGTAAAGACTTATTTCTGATAGAATACCACCTTACCATCCCTACACATAGTACATCCTCATTCTCTGATAACCATGACTTATGATACCCAAACATGGCAACAGGCAGCATCTTTTCCCAGTCAGAAACACCCTGTTAAGCAAACAATAATTGTAGGCTATTGGTTCAGGTCATAAACCTGTTTGTTTAATTAAGCCATCAGGATGTCCATAAAGAGCCAATTAACAGTTAGACAGGAAATGCCTTTGATGTAGTCTGGAGACCATGCCACTTGACAGTGCTAACTGCTAAGAACAAGAACAGGACAGTGCTAACTGCTAAGAACAAGAACTGCCAGCCTTCCTCTGTAGAAGTAAGGTAGCTCAAGTCAGGCTGCCTCCTACACTAGTATAATCCCATGCCAGCAGCCTGGCTAAAAAGTCCAAAGGGGATGCTGAGCCTGTTATGTGGACATGTGCTAACCCTCTCAACAACTAGTAGTTTACGATAAGAAAATATAAATTGCAAACTTATAATATCAACAGATTGCTGATTGTAGAGGTGAACGAATACCTCAATCAGCCATGTACAGATCGTCACAGTGACCCACTGCAGTTCTGAGTTTTCCAACTGTGGCTCAGTTAGTCCCTCACCATCTCAGCATTCCAGCCTCATCAGCCCCAGTTGAAAGGGTATTTAGCATAGCCGAGAAAGTATTCTGCCCTGAACGGTGCAGCCTGAAAGACTCAACCTGTGAACAACTCATGTTCATTCAGTGCAATGGCAAATAGATTATAAGATAATGATGCCACTGGAATGAATGCCAACGAATTGAATTTCACCTCTCAAAGACAAGGTACACATCGCCTTTACATGACCTCTGAAATTGGTCAGAAACTCCTTCACTGCCCCACCTGTTGGCCAGTGAACCACCGAGAGCAGGGCTGAACCATTGATGACTGAGACTCCTGTGTGTGATACATGCCTTGCTGACACTTCAACTTGAGGTGGTTTCTTTAGGATACATTGATGACTGAGACTCCTGTGTGTGATACATGCCTTGCTGACACTTCAACTTGAAGTGGTTTCTTTAGGATACATTGATGACTGAGACTCCTGTGTGTGATACATGCCTTGCTGACACTTCAACTTGAAGTGGTTTCTTTAGGATACATTGATGACTGAGACTCCTGTGTGTGATACATGCCTTGCTGACACTTCAACTTGAAGTGGTTTCTTTAGGATACATTGATGACTGAGACTCCTGTGTGTGATACATGCCTTGCTGACACTTCAACTTGAAGTGGTTTCTTTAGGATACATTGATGACTGAGACTCCTGTGTGTGATACATGCCTTGCTGACACTTCAACTTGAAGTGGTTTCTTTAGGATACATTGATGACTGAGACTCCTGTGTGTGATACATGCCTTGCTGACACTTCAACTTGAAGTGGTTTCTTTAGGATACATTGATGACTGCGACTCCTGTGTGTGATACATGCCTTGCTGACACTTCAACTTGAAGTGGTTTCTTTAGGATACATTGATGACTGAGACTCCTGTGTGTGATACATGCCTTGCTGACACTTCAACTTGAGGTGGTTTCTTTAGGATACATTGATGACTGAGACTCCTGTGTGTGATACATGCCTTGCTGACACTTCAACTTGAGGTGGTTTCTTTAGGATACATTGATGACTGAGACTCCTGTGTGTGATACATGCCTTGCTGACACTTCAACTTGAGGTGGTTTCTTTAGGATACATTTCGTGTTTGAAACCCTCATTTCGCCAACCTCTGTGAACATTGATGTGGGAATGGGTGCCAACTCCTGTGAGAGAATACCGTTGATGTCCATGTCACGGGAACTGACCTAAAGCCCTATGACCCTGGAGTAAATCAATCTTTGGGGGTATATGTGAAGGGGGTGCTTCTTGCTTTTGTCTTTTGAGATATCCCCGAATCTGTGTCGCAGAAGTGTAAGTTGAAACACAGTTTTTGTGACATGTTAAAGTGAAGTCTCTGATTTGATGTAGGTTTTCTTCAAGTTGTTGATGTTTGCCGTCCTTGTATATTTTACTGCATTTAGTGATTGTTTCAATCCTGCCTGGCCCAGATTCAATTAGCCTTTCTGCCCTGTCTTCACAGTGGAACTTCCACTTGAAGCAGCATTCTTCTACAGCGCACATGTACCTGCTCAAATAAATACATGATTAACTCAACTACCAAATAGTAAAAATGGTGAGTTATTAGCGGAACACCATTTTAGGCCTACTTGGAACTACCAGACCCATTTAAATTTCAACCTGTCTCGGCAATGTTGTAGGCTGCTAGAAAGTTACCAGATAAATCATTCCATTCTGGTATGGTTTTAAAATAACATTTGATATAATATATTTAGACAAAGTAATTGTATTATATGTAGTTAAATTTACTAACATTTACTCTACTTAAATTTATAATTTAAAATAATTTCACCAGGTTCACTTGTATCTAAAATAATTAATGATCTTCCTTGTGTTTTGCATACAAAAATCAGAAACAAATTACTGACATCACCGATATTCATAATAAAATGGTTAAAGTTAAACGCAAAATATGCCGCCAATCTTGTAACTCAGTGTAAGTGGCCCATTCTATTGTTTTGTATTAAATAAGTAACCCTTATTTTGTGAGAAAATTGTGATTTTATTAATCTTCTTGCTGCACGTCTCTGGATTCCTACCAGACAGTTGATCTTTCTTCGCCAATATTAGTTCTACTGCTTTGTATTTTGGTAAAATTAAAACAGTTAATGTGGAACGTGAACGTACACCTGTTTTAACACTGGCAGATGTTGTTATCAATCTTACCGATGAAACAATTATCACTTACGGGGATCCCGCAGCGCTTCCAGTAGGCGACAACGAACCTACAAAGGTGAAGGTCGCTACATGTTTTCAGGGACTATTCATTTTTTCATTCTACAATAATGTGATGGAGGGGGTATGAATAAAACATGCAAAATAAAAAATTGCCCAAGGGTGACAAGGTGTCACCCGTCATTTTTTGAAGGTGTATACCCTAGTCTTCCTAAATCAGCAGGAAAAAAACTATAGATGCCAAATCCACTACAAGTTGGCTGGTAATTAAAACTAATTATCAACTGGTCATCTTGTGGTCAGTGGAAAGCCTGGTTTTGAAGCACGTGACCACTGTTGTATCCACCTAAGTAGGCTAGGTGATAGAGCTTGCTACACTCTCAGTGGTTAGATGAGCTGTGTTTGCTAGCTGTCTTAGTAACTTGTTGGGGCTGGCACAAGATGACACTGTAATGGTGTAGGAAGGAAATAGGAGTGTCGATATTGATAATAAAACATAAGTAAGTATAACAATATTATTGTTTTGGGAGGTTCTGCCCTAAAGGCCCACGGTTTCTACCATGAAGGCAGAAACGTGCCAACTCTGGATGTTGGTTAAAATTTTCATAAAATTAATGTGTTACGAGTTCACAACTGTTTTTTTTGCAACTAGTAGAACATTTCCAACAGTGAGAACGGTATGCCTTTTTCAAATTGACAATGAAACATTTCCAACAGTAAGAACGGTATGCCTTTTTCAATTTGACAGTGAAACATGTTTATGAATTATGCAACTATTACATATGGAACAGTTGACATTGTTAAAGTACACAATTGTGTATTTAGAATACAAAATTATACTATCAACTGTTTTGGCTGTGTGAATGATGCATGTTCTAATTATTGAATGTCCACCATACGTGCTGATATCTACAATTAGCATTGGTATTTTCAAAATAGTTAATTGGCACGGGTGAATAATGTTAATCATTAGTGTACATATGAAGTGTACTAGGATGTGTACTTGGAATTGTACTTGATCAACTGTACTTGATCAACTGTACTTGATCAACTGTACTTGATCAACTGTACTTGATCAGTTGTACTTGATCAGTTGTACTTGATCAGTTGTACTTGATCAACTGTACTTGATCAGTTGTACTTGATCAGTTGTACTTGATCAGTTGTACTTGATCAGTTGTACTTGATCAGTTGTACTTGATCAACTGTACTTGATCAGTTGTACTTGATCAACTGTACTTGATCAGTTGTACTTGATCAACTATACTTGATCAGTTGTACTTGATCAGTTGTACTTGATCAGTTGTACTTGATCAGTTGTACTTGATCAGTTGTATTTGATCAACTGTACTTGATCAACTGTACTTGATCAACTGTACTTGATCAACTGTACTTGATCAACTGTACTTGATCAACTGTACTTGATCAACTGTACTTGATCAGTTGTACTTGATCAGTTGTACTTGATCAGTTGTACTTGATCAGTTGTACTTGATCAGTTGTACTTGATCAGTTGTACTTGATCAGTTGTACTTGATCAGTTGTACTTGATCAGTTGTACTTGATCAGTTGTACTTGATCAGTTGTACTTGATCAGTTGTACTTGATCAGTTGTACTTGATCAACTGTACTTGATCAACTGTACTTGATCAGTTGTACTTGATCAGTTGTACTTGATCAGTTGTACTTGATCAGTTGTACTTGATCAGTTGTACTTGATCAACTGTACTTGATCAACTGTACTTGATCAGTTGTACTTGATCAACTATACTTGATCAGTTGTACTTGATCAGTTGTATTTGATCCACTGTACTTGATCAGTTGTACTTGATCAGTTGTACTTGATCAGTTGTACTTGATCAGTTGTACTTGATCAGTTGTACTTGATCAGTTGTACTTGATCAGTTGTATTTGATCAACTGTACTTGATCAACTGTACTTGATCAACTGTACTTGATCAACTGTACTTGATCAACTGTACTTGATCAACTGTACTTGATCAACTGTACTTGATCAACTGTACTTGATCAGTTGTACTTGATCAGTTGTACTTGATCAGTTGTACTTGATCAGTTGTACTTGATCAGTTGTACTTGATCAGTTGTACTTGATCAGTTGTACTTGATCAGTTGTACTTGATCAGTTGTACTTGATCAGTTGTACTTGATCAGTTGTACTTGATCAGTTGTACTTGATCAGTTGTACTTGATCAACTGTACTTGATCAACTGTACTTGATCAACTGTACTTGATCAGTTGTACTTGATCAGTTGTACTTGATCAGTTGTACTTGATCAGTTGTACTTGATCAGTTGTACTTGATCAACTGTACTTGATCAACTGTACTTGATCAGTTGTACTTGATCAACTATACTTGATCAGTTGTACTTGATCAGTTGTATTTGATCCACTGTACTTGATCAGTTGTACTTGATCAGTTGTACTTGATCAGTTGTACTTGATCAACTGTACTTGGAATTAAATACATTTCAGTTGACATGTTTCGTGTTCAAAAGGCAAGATTCGTCGTTATTATGATCTAGGTGAATGTTGACTGCAGTAATCTATCTGTGTTGCAGTGGGCAAGACGTCTTTAATAACAAGGTTCATGTATGACAGCTTTGACAATACGTACCAGGTAAGTCAAAGTGTCTGTAATAACAAAGTTCATGTATGACAGCTTTGACAATGCGTACCAAGTGAGTCAAAGTGTCTTTAATAACAAGGTTCATGTATGACAGCTTTGACAATACGTACCAGGTAAGTCAAAGTGTCTGTAATAACAAGGTTCATGTATGACAGCTTTGACAATGCGTACCAGGTGAATCAAAGTGTCTTTAATAACAAGGTTCATGTATGACAGCTTTGACAATGCGTACCAGGTGAGTCAAAGTGTCTGTAATAACAAGGTTCATGTATGACAGCTTTGACTGTACCACAGGGATAAGAGAGTTCCGCATTTTGGGCATTCATTTGGGCCATTCCTGTAATTTGTCCAGATCCGAGGAGAAATTGTTGGGGGATTTATATATGGGGGGTCGCAAAGCTGAGTAAAAGTAAAAAAGTGGGCGTAAACAGTCGTACTTATTCCAAACCAAGTACTGTCATATGCCCTCTGATTGCTCGAGATATTATTTGGCCAGAAACCCATAAATGCTTAGCATTGTGAAAGGCTATTGGATAATTCAAATTTAGTGACATCAATATATCTCGTTTCCATTTCGGAACTCCGGGGAAAAATGCAGGGAAACACCAAATCAGCATCTGGCGACTTCGCTGAAGGTTAATAATCAGGTCATTTCCTGGCTTGACAGTGGCGTGTTAATGGAGCATAACCAACTAACTTCACTGTGCCGTGAACAAAACAAAGACTTCTAATCAAAGTTATTTAGTTTGGTTCTGTTTGAAACTAATAATAAATATTTTTATACGCAATATCGCTATGAAAGAGTTAGCATTCGTGCAGGGTTTGGTCTGTTTCATTTACTACCTTACTTCCCGCTAGGTGGACACAGTGTTCTCACTGCGTATAGTCAAGGAACCACGGAATGGTGTGCTTATTGGCGGCCTTGTTCGTGTACTTATAACAAACTACATCATGAAACTTCTAGACAAAATCAACGAGGTTTGCTTTTGAGAAATTGACAAAACATTCAGGAACAAATTTCGAGCAGACTGAAAACTGTTGAAATAATAATGACATACTTCTATAGCGCCTAAATCCCTAGGAATCTCAGCTCAGAGGCACAACATACAAAAATCATTGGGCAAAATCGTTAACAGGGACAATCAAGAGTCGTCATTACAGCAAGGGACCGCCGAAGGTTAGGGTGGAATGCAATTTCAAATAAATAAGTCTAGTTTTTTATGAATGGTATTTATAGTCTCAGATGATTTTAAAGTGATAGGGAGTTGTCAGTAGTGGCAACAAAATAACTGTGACAAATGAAAGCGATAGGGAGTTGTCAGTAATGGCAACAAAATAACTGTGACAAATGAAAGCGATAGGGAGTTGTCAGTAGTGGCAACAAAATAACTCTGACAAATGAATTTCTTTTCTAAAAAAACACGGATCAATCAGTCGTCGAATTTTGTGTGTTTTGTAATGACACAGTGAAGTACAGTGGGCGTGGTTTTGTGTCAATAAGGGACCACGTTCTTACTGATAAACACTGTACAATGACACGTTTGCGGTGGACAAACACCACGATTTCTAGTGCCATCAGATCGTCTACTTCAACAGTTACCTCCAGCACTACAGTGCGGAACCTGCCCCAATCACCCCTGTTTCAGATCAGTTACCTCCAGCACTACAGCGCGGAACCTGCCCCAACCATCCCTGTTTCAGATCAGTTACCTCCAGCACTACAGCGCGGAACCTGCCCCAATCATCCCTGTTTCAGATCAGTTACCTCCAGCACTACAGCGCGGAACCTGCCCCAATCATCCCTGTTTCAGATCAGTTACCTCCAGCACTACAGCGTGGAACCTGCCCCAGTCACCCCTGTTTCAGATCAGTTACCTCCAGCACTACAGCGCGGAACCTGCCCCAGTCATCCCTGTTTCAGATCAGTTACCTCCAGCACTACAGCGCGGAACCTGCCCCAGTCATCCCTGTTTCAGATCAGTTACCTCCAGCACTACAGCGCGGAACCTGCCCCAGTCATCCCTGTTTCAGATCAGTTACCTCCAGCACTACAGCGTGGAACCTGCCCCAATCACCCCTGTTTCAGATCAGTTACCTCCAGCACTACAGCGTGGAACCTGCCCCAGTCATCCCTGTTTCAGATCAGTTACCTCCAGCACTACAGCGTGGAACCTGCCCCAGTCATCCCTGTTTCAGATCAGTTACCTCCAGCACTACAGCGTGGAACCTGCCCCAGTCATCCCTGTTTCAGATCAGTTACCTCCAGCACTACAGCGTGGAACCTGCCCCAATCACCCCTGTTTCAGATCAGTTACCTCCAGCACTACAGCGCGGAACCTGCCCCAGTCATCCCTGTTTCAGATCAGTTACCTCCAGCACTACAGCGCGGAACCTGCCCCAGTCATCCCTGTTTCAGATCAGTTACCTCCAGCACTACAGCGTGGAACCTGCCCCAGTCATCCCTGTTTCAGATCAGTTACCTCCAGCACTACAGCGCGGAACCTGCCCCAGTCATCCCTGTTTCAGATCAGTTACCTCCAGCTCTACAGCGTGGAACCTGCCCCAGTCATCCCTGTTTCAGATCAGTTACCTCCAGCACTACAGCGCGGAACCTGCCCCAATCACCCCTGTTTCAGATCAGTTACCTCCAGCACTACAGCGCGGAACCTGCCCCAGTCATCCCTGTTTCAGATCAGTTACCTCCAGCACTACAGCGCGGAACCTGCCCCAATCACCCCTGTTTCAGATCAGTTACCTCCAGCACTACAGCGCGGAACCTGCCCCAGTCATCCCTGTTTCAGATCAGTTACCTACAGCGTGGAACCTGCCCCAATCACCCCTGTTTCAGATCAGTTACCTCCAGCACTACAGCGCGGAACCTGCCCCAGTCACCTCTGTTTCAGATCAGTTACCTCCAGCACTACAGCGCGGAACCTGCCCCAGTCACCCCTGTTTCAGATCAGTTACCTCCAGCACTACAGCGCGGAACCTGCCCCAGTCACCCCTGTTTCAGATCAGTTACCTCCAGCACTACAGCGCGGAACCTGCCCCAGTCACCCCTGTTTCAGATCAGTTACCTACAGCGCGGAACCTGCCCCAATCATCCCTGTTTCAGATCAGTTACCTCCAGCACTACAGCGCGGAACCTGCCCCAATCACCCCTGTTTCAGATCAGTTACCTCCAGCACTACAGCGCGGAACCTGCCCCAGTCACCCCTGTTTCAGATCAGTTACCTCCAGCACTACAGCGCGGAACCTGCCCCAGTCACCCCTGTTTCAGATCAGTTACCTCCAGCACTACAGCGCGGAACCTGCCCCAGTCACCCCTGTTTCAGATCAGTTACCTCCAGCACTACAGCGTGGAACCTGCCCCAATCATCCCTGTTTCAGATCAGTTACCTCCAGCACTACAGCGCGGAACCTGCCCAAATCACCCCTGTTTCAGATCAGTTACCTCCAGCACTACAGCGCGGAACCTGCCCCAATCACCCCTGTTTCAGATCAGTTACCTCCAGCACTACAGCGCGGAACCACGCCCCAATCACTCCTGTTTCAGATACTTCTACAGTATCTTGTTATTGCCCGTTCCACAACTAATTTCATTATTAACAAGTTACATATTTCTTTACAAGAATTGGTACGACTTCATTTAATCGCCTTACAACAGCCTCCACCACGAACCACAGCTAGAAAGCACTTGCAGCATTCATACCATGGTAGTATGTTTAGTCTAAATGTACCACTTACCGTGTTCCGCTCGTACCTTGCTCCACTCGATCTCATAAATTTTCAGCAGTTTTGATAAAATGTTGCTCTCATCCCTGGTAGCAGGTGAGTCTGTCTGTAACCAAGGTTATACTGAAATAACCAGGTTATACTGTAATAACAAGGTTATACTGTAATAACAAGGTTATACTGTAATAACAAGGTTTTACTGTAATAACAAGGTTTTACTGTAATAACAAGGTTATACTGTAATAACAAGGTTATACTGTAATAACAAGGTTCAGGTATGAGGGCGATTCCATGGAAAGGTGACCTTGCATGCTAAATTTGAAAATTGCTCTGAACAACCTGTTGATAGGTGATTCATGTGCTCAGATATATCAAGTGACTGGGACAATTTTTTTTTAAAGAAATGTTTACATGTTTTTTTCTGGACAATTTCTAAGAAAAGTAAAGATTTTCATTTTTTTAGATATTTTCTGAATCTGACTTTCATTAAGTAATTTTTGTTTTAAATGACCTTTTTAAAATTACTAAGGGCCATAAGTCAACTCATTAGGGGTATATCCAATGCACATACAACATTTAAAAAAATTACTTTAATAGTATGGATGTGAAATGTATTAAATTGTTAATTAATTTAGTGCCATGTCCCATACAACACGCACAATGCTGAAAGTTTATAATATTGTTATTTTTCATGCAACTTTTTTATTTCAGATTCTCTAAACTCAACCTATAAGTAATAATATAAATTAGTTACAAAATATATTTTTAATTAGATTATATTTAATTGATATATATATATGAAAATTGTCCCGTACGACATTGATTGGTGTGAGGAATTTACCATAGTGAACAGTTTCTTTGTAAAGTGATCAACACCACAGGTGGAGGAGAACTATAGTATCTTTCATGCATAGATGAGGCAAGTATTTCATTCGAATGGCTAACTCGAGTGGACACACTGTTCGGCAAGTGCCATTCTGCGGTAGATCGGTCCACCAGTTTCGGTAAAAAAATTGAACTGTTTTCTGTCAGAATCTGCACACTTTCATTAAATTTAAATTGACTGCCTATGCAATGGCATTAAATAGAGGTGTTTCACCCCATAACCCGTCTCTATTTACCAAATACTGAAACTAAACCAAGACTTCATGGTGGACTGAAATTGTTTGCATTTGGACTCTCTTCAATGTTGTAAGTCTTCTGAATGTCAACCAACTGTACGCTGCCTGGTTGTTGAAATTAGGCCTAATTGGAAAATTCATACCTATGTATGATTTTATTGGACATTTACACTGACGCTTTTGTAGACCAGGGCCCGGTTTCATGAAGCGGCTAAGAACGTTCTTAACGCTAAGATGATTGTCTTAGTAAATTACGCGATTTTTTTAACGTGAACAAACGTAGGAATCACGCAAAACACGTGACGCTAAGTAATTGCGTAACTTTAAGTAAGCTTCATGAAACCGGCCCCAGGAGCGTATCCTTATATTTAATAATAACTAAGTATAGGTTGTCTAGTACAACACAATTCATCCTGTACAACACAATTTGTCCTGTACAACACAATTCGTCCCATACAACACAATTTGTCCCGTACAACACAATTTGTCCCATACAACACAATTTGTCCCATACTACACATTGTTAATTATCATAAATTATGTTAAGTTTTTATCATTATGCACAAATGCTGAATTAAAGTCATGCATGTCTGTGACATACTTTCAGCTTAGTTTTAATAAAAAGGGTGATTAGAAGGAATAACTGTTAACTGTGATTCAGAGATATCACATACAGTCTGTACAACATATTTTGGCTGACACTTTTTCTTTTTAGATACAACATTTTGGTAAAAAGCTTATATTTGAATGAAACAACTTCTGACTGCTTGTTCAGATCATTAACTATTTTTAAAAATAAGTTTCAAGTATGCTTTCATCATCAACTCACAGAATTTTCCAACTTAATATGTTGACCAACATTTTTTTGTTCTCTGTGTCTCATACAACACACCACTTTTTGACTATTTAAATCTTCACAGAATTTACTGTTGGTAATTGGGACTAGTTATCATATGGGAGAACTCTCTGTTAGTTATCATATGGGAGCATTCTCTGTTAGTTATCATATGGGAGGACTCTCTGTTAGTTATCATATGGGAGCACTCTCTGTTAGTTATCATATGGGAGCACTCTCTGTCTGGTGTTTGCCAAAAAATATAATTTGTTCGGAATAATGGGATAGTGTTCAATACATAGTGTTCAGTACATTAGTGTTCAATACATAGTGTTCAATACATAGTGTTCAGTACATTAGTGTTCAATACATAGTGTTCAGTACATAGTGTTCAATACAGTGTTCAGTACATATTGTGTACTGAACACTATGTACTGAACACTATGATAGTGTTCAGTACATTAGTGTTCAATACATAGTGTTCAGTACATAGTGTTCAGTACATAATGTTCAGTACATAGTGTTCAGTACATAGTGCATACGTGTAACTGTCTAATGATATGTTCTTCTCTTGCAGGCGACAATAGGCATTGACTTCTTATCAAAGACGATGTATCTAGAAGACAGAACGGTGAGTGTCATAGGGTACTTTGTCACTAGTTGTTATTGGTTGATCACAGTGTCATTATGTCACTGCTTGATCACATTGTCACTAGTTGACCACTGTGTCATTGGTTGATCACAGTGTCATTATGTCACAGGTTGATCACATTGTCACTAGTTGACCACTGTGTCATTGGTTGATCACAGTGTCATTATGTCACTGGTTGATCAGTGTCAATAGTTGACCACTGTGTCATTGGTTGATCACAGTGTCATTATGTTACTGGTTGATCACATTGTCACTAGTTGACCACTGTGTCATTGGTTGACCACAGTGTCATTATGTTACTGGTTGATCACATTGTCACTAGTTGACCACTGTGTCATTGGTTGACCACAGTGTCATTATGTTACTGGTTGATCACAGTGTCATTATGTCACTGGTTGATCACATTGTCACTAGTTGACCACTGTGTCACTGGTTGATCACAGTGTCATTATGTCACTGGTTGATCACATTGTCACTAGTTGACCATTGTGTCATTGGTTGATCAGTGTCATTATGTCACTGGTTGATCAGTGTCAATAGTTCACCACTGTGTCATTGGTTGATCACAGTGTCACTATGTTACTGGTTGATCACATTGTCACTAGTTGACCACTGTGTCATTGGTTGACCACAGTGTCATTATGTCACTAGTTGACCACTGTGTCACTGGTTGATCACAGTGTCATTATATTACTGGTTGATCACAGTGTCATTATATTACTGGTTGATCACAGTGTCACTAGTTGACCACTGTGTCATTGGTTGATCACAGTGTCATTATGTTACTGGTTGATCACATTGTCACTAGTTGACCACTGTGTCATTGGTTGATCACAGTGTCATTATGTCACTGGTTGATCACAGTGTCATTGTGTTACTGGTTGATCACATTGTCACTAGTTGACCATTGTGTCATTGGTTGATCACAGTGTCATTATGTCACTGGTTGATCACAGTGTCATTATGTTACTGGTTGATCACATTGTCACTAGTTGACCATTGTGTCATTGGTTGATCACAGTGTCATTATGTTACTGGTTGATCACATTGTCACTAGTTGACCACTGTGTCACTGGTTGATCACAGTGTCATTATGTATCTGGTTGATCACATTGTCACTAGTTGACCACTGTGTCACTGGTTGATCACAGTGTCATTATGTATCTGGTTGATCACATTGTCACTAGTTGACCACCGTGTCATTGGTTGATCACAGTGCAGGCCTTGACAAGTTTTGTATCCACTGGTCCAGGGGGCCTGTAGATTTGAAATGTTACTGGCACGCCCCAAAAAAGTTACTGGCCGGGATTTGGTAAAAAAATGTTGATACCGAGATGCCTGTCGGTTGCTTCACTGAAGAAGTCCACAAAGTCTAAGGTTCGCTTGGGGTTATGTCATGCTGACTTTTCTGAAGTTCTCATTTGTGCAGATCATTTACGAAATTAAGATAGCGACTATAAGAAGTGATAATGCAAAGTTAAATGAAGATTTTTAATCATGGTATCACTCTGTAGTCTGCTAATAATGCCAAATCTGAGACGTCACCGACCTATTTTCATCTAGCGGCTTGATACTTTAGCTGGCTGTCCTCAGCATATGAAAATCATTTCTTGGTTTAGGCTGTGCCTGAAGCTCAATGCTGAGGCCGATATTGCCAGGATCAGCACAATATACTATGATAAATGTGCATCTGAATGATGATATTGCCAGGATCAGCACAATATACTATGATAAATGTGCATCTGAACGATGATATTGCCAGGATCAGCACATTGTACCATGATAAATGTGCATCTGAACGATGATATTGCCAGGATCAGCACATTATACCATGATAAATGTGCATCTGAACGATGATATTGCCAGGATCAGCACATTATACCATGATAAATGTGCATCTGAACGATGATATTGCCAAGATCAGCACATTATACCATGATAAATGTGCATCTGAACGATGATATTGCCAGGATCAGCACATTGTACCATGATAAATGTGCATCTGAATGATGATATTGCCAGGATCAGCACAATATACTATGATAAATGTGCATCTGAACGATGATATTGCCAGGATCAGCACATTGTACCATGATAAATGTGCATCTGAACGATGATATTGCCAGGATCAGCACATTATACCATGATAAATGTGCATCTGAACGATGATATTGCCAGGATCAGCACATTATACCATGATAAATGTGCATCTGAACGATGATATTGCCAAGATCAGCACATTATACCATGATAAATGTGCATCTGAACGATGATATTGCCAGGATCAGCACATTGTACCATGATAAATGTGCATCTGAACGATGATATTGCCAGGATCAGCACAATATACCATGATAAATGTGCATCTGAACGATGATATTGCCAGGATCAGCACATTGTACCATGATAAATGTGCATCTGAACGATGATATTGCCAAGATCAGCACAATATACCATGATAAATGTGCATCTGAACGATGATATTGCCAGGATCAGCACATTGTACCATGATAAATGTGCATCTGAACGATGATATTGCCAGGATCAGCACATTATACCATGATAAATGTGCATCTGAACGATGATATTGCCAGGATCAGCACATTATATCATGATAAATGTGCATCTGAACGATGATATTGCCAGGATCAGCACATTATACCATGATAAATGTGCATCTGAACGATGATATTGCCAAGATCAGCACATTATACCATAATAAATGTGCATCTGAACGATGATATTGCCAGGATCAACACATTATACCATAATAAATGTGCATCTGAACGATGATATTGCCAGGATCAGCACATTGTACCATGATAAATGTGCATCTGAACGATGATATTGCCAGGATCAGCACATTATACCATGATAAATGTGCATCTGAACGATGATATTGCCAGGATCAGCACATTATATCATGATAAATGTGCATCTGAACGATGATATTGCCAGGATCAGCACATTATACCATGATAAATGTGCATCTGAACGATGATATTGCCAAGATCAGCACATTATACCATGATAAATGTGCATCTGAACGATGATATTGCCAAGATCAGCACATTATACCATGATAAATGTGCATCTGAACGATGATATTGCCAGGATCAGCACATTATACCATAATAAATGTGCATCTGAACGATGATATTGCCAGGATCAGCACATTATACCATGATAAATGTGCATCTGAACGATGATATTGCCAGGATCAGCACATTATACCATGATAAATGTGCATCTGAACGATGATATTGCCAAGATCAGCACATTATACCATGATAAATGTGCATCTGAACGATGATATTGCCAGGATCAGCACATTATACCATAATAAATGTGCATCTGAACGATGATATTGCCAGGATCACATTATCATTATGACTGGCGATGACCGATGCTGATGTAAACAATGCATCAGTGTGCGACAATGTGAACGCTGTCCAGAGTCCTTGCTCTTGTTCCTCCTAAGGTACAGCTGTATTACAAGATCCACTGCTGCAGCCATGGTCTTTAGCAACACTATAAAATGTTTGATAGTATAACAAATGTCCTTGATGCTTTTCTATTATGGAATATTATATGCACTAGCGTTTGATCATGCAGACTGTTGAGGTTGCTTGCCATCCATAGCCGCCGTGTAACAAGACCACTTATTGGGTGAATAATTAATGACCCCCGCCATTCGTCAGTCACGCGGGCGGATACAAATGAGTTTGGCAGTGCATACATGTTATCGTATATGCATGACTGAGTTTGCCGTTATTTAATTAGTTATAACAAAAATGTAATAAAACAAACACTGATTTAAATATTAACTAAAACGATTAGGCTTTAGGGTTGTCCTGTTTGTCTCAGTAGGTTCGGGTCACCGGAAACACGATGGTGGTCAATCGTATTGAAACCAATG
Organism: Escarpia spicata; assembly: GCA_963995525.1. Taxonomy (NCBI): domain Eukaryota; kingdom Metazoa; phylum Annelida; class Polychaeta; order Sabellida; family Siboglinidae; genus Escarpia; species Escarpia spicata. The sequence goes on from OZ023207.1 coordinate 681,729, forward strand.
GCCCGGCGGGCCAGTGAAATATGAAAACTGGTGGCCTGAACTGGCACGACAGCCTAAAAAAAGGCAGCGGGCCAGTGTTAATGTCAAGGCCTGCAGTGTCACTATGTATGTCACTGGTTGATCACAGTGTCACTATGTCACTGGTTGATCACTGTGTCACTATGTCACTGGTTGATCACGTATATTTGTTTCTTGTAATATTAACCAGCAGAGATGGGTGGTCAGTTCTGTGGTCCAGTATCACAGTCTCTTTGGATATGTCGCAGGCCCTTTAGCATGCGAATGGCTTGTATAGAAGCCATTCACGGCAATCACAGCCATAATTGGCCAGTTTATTTTTTCACTGACAAACCTGTGTCATTTGAGACATTTATTTAATTAATATTACTTCTTTCACTGCCAGTTGTATCATTTATAGTCATTAATGTGGACCCTGTACACTTGAAGCTAATAGTTAGCTGGCCACCTCTAAGTTCCACCAATCTTATCAGTTGTAATTACCCATTTTGGCCAGTCTTGAAGACAGGCAGACCAGTGTGTCGCTAAGTCCCTGGTATGTCATAACAAGCTGCTATTGGTTGTGCTCCAGTAGAGATGTAGTGTTAGTTTTGTGCTCCAGTAGAGATGTAGTGTTAGTTTTGTGCTCCAGTAGAGATGTAGTGTTAGTTTTGTGCTCCAGTAGAGATGTAGTGTTAGTTTTGTGCTCCAGTAGAGATGTAGTGTTAGTTTTGTGCTCCAGTAGAGATGTAGTGTTAGTTTTGTGCTCCAGTAG
>OZ023207.1:687500-915000 GCA_963995525.1 Escarpia spicata
ACAAGACAGACCTGTCAGACAAAAGGTGCTGCACTTTTTTTCCCTTGTGTCACCTGTCCATTGTTGTCATTATGTCACACTGTCCATTGTTGTCATTATGTCACACTGTCCATTGTTATCATTATGTCACACTGTCCATTGTTGTCATTATGTCACACTGCCCATTGTTGTCATTATGTCACACTGTCCATTGTTGTCATTATGTCACACTGTCCATTGTTGTCATTATGTCACACTGCCCATTGTTGTCATTATGTCACACTGTCCATTGTTGTCATTATGTCACACTGTCCATTGTTGTCTTTTCTTATGTCACACTGCCCAAGTGTTGCTATGGAGGTTGTTGTGTTTGACAGACAGTGTGTTGCTATGGAGGTTGTTGTGTTTGACAGACAGTGTGTTGCTACAGAGGTTGTTGTGTTTGACAGACAGTGTGTTGCTATGGAGGTTGTTGAGTTTGACAGACAGTGTGTTGCTATGGAGGTTGTTGTGTTTGACAGACAGTGTGTTGCTACAGAGGTTGTTGTGTTTGACAGACAGTATGTTGCTATGGAGGTTGTTGTGTTTGACAGACAGTATGTTGCTATGGAGGTTTGTTGTGTTTGACATACAGTGTGTTGCTATGGAGGTTGTTGTGCTTGACAGACAGTGCATTGCTATGGAGGTTGTTGTGTTTGACAGACAGTGTGTTGCTATGGAGGTTGTTGTGTTTGACAGACAATGTGTTGCTATGGAGGTTGTTGTGTTTGACAATGTGTTGCTATGACAGGCAGCTAGGACCCCAGTCTCCTGGTCATTTAATCACAAGGCATTCTTTGTGTTTGACAGACAAGTGTCAACAGAAGACGGGGAACGGAAGGCAAAGGAACTCAATGTGATGTTTATAGAGACCAGCGCCAAGGCCGGCTACAATGTCAAACAGGTGCGTGGGTGGGTGGATGGATGGATGGATGGATGGATGGATGGATGGATGGATGGATGGATGGATGGTAGAGCCACATAGGATGGTTGTGTGGATGAATTAGAGAGGTCATGTGGCTGAGTTAGAGCCAGCGGTTGTTGAGTGTTTTGTTGTGCTGCAGCTGTTCCGCCGAGTGGCCGCGGCTCTGCCTGGCATGGAGCAGACAGAACAGAAGAAAGAGGACAGTATCCTTTCAGTCTCGTCTTGTGATGTTGTTGTCGCTGTAGTTGTTGTTGTCACAATCATTGTTGCTTATCAGAAGCAGTTCTTCAAGTGTGACCATGAGGCTGCTGCTGTTGTTGTTGTGATGGTGTTGTTGCTGTAGCTGCTTGTTACGTTGGTGCTGTCGTCCATGTTGCTGATGTTGTCAATGTTTTGTTTCATTGAGTAATGTGTAATTTCCCCCCAACATTGATGTGGTTCTTGTCGCATGCGGCCCTCTTGTGACACTCTACTTCTCCCCAGTCACACACCTCACTCCTCCTCACAGTCACACACCTCACTCCACCTCCCCACAGTCACACACCTCACTCCACCTCCCCACAGTCACACACCTCACTCCACCTCCCCACAGTCACACACCTCACTCCTCCTCACAGTCACACACCTCACTCCACCTCCCCACAGTCACACACCTCACTCCACCTCCCCACAGTCACACACCTCACTCCTCCTCACAGTCACACACCTCACTCCACCTCCCCACAGTCACACACCTCACTCCACCTTCCCACAGTCACCCACCTCCCCACAGCCACACACCTCACTCCACCTCCCCACAGCCACACACCTCACTCCTCCCCACAGTCACACACCTCACTCCACCTCCCCACAGTCACACACCTCACTCCACCTCCCCACAGTCACACACCTCACTCCTCACAGTCACACACTTCACTCCACCTCCCCACAGTCACACACCTCACTCCACATCCCCACAGTCACACACCTCACTCCACCTCCCCACAGTCACACACCTCACTCCACCTCCCCACAGTCACACACCTCACTCCACCTCCCCACAGTCACACACCTCACTCCACCTCCCCACAGTCACACACCTCACTCCACCTCCCCACAGTCACACACCTCACTCCACCTCCCCACAGTCACACACCTCACTCCATCTCCCCACAGTCACACACCTCACTCCACCTCCCCACAGTCACACACCTCACTCCAACTCCCCACAGTCACACACCTCACTCCTCCTCCCCACAGTCACACACCTCACTTCACCTCCCCACAGTCACACACCTCACTCCACCTTCCCACAGTCACACACCTCACTCCACCTCCCCACAGTCACACACCTCACTCCACCTCCCCACAGTCACACACCTCACTCCACCTCCCCACAGTCACACACCTCACTCCACCTCCCCACAGTCACACACCTCACTCCACCTCCCCACAGTCACACACCTCACTCCACCTCCCCACAGTCACACACCTCACTCCACCTCCCCACAGTCACACACCTCACTCCATCTCCCCACAGTCACACACCTCACTCCACCTCCCCACAGTCACACACCTCACTCCAACTCCCCACAGTCACACACCTCACTCCTCCTCCCCACAGTCACACACGTCACTCCACCTCCCCACAGTCACACACCTCACTCCACCTCCCCACAGTCACACACCTCACTCCTCCTCCCCACAGTCACACACCTCACTCCTCCTCCCCACAGTCACACACCTCACTCCACCTCCCCACAGTCACACACCTCACTCCACCTCCCCACAGTCACACACCTCACTCCTCCTCCCCACAGTCACACACCTCACTCCACCTCCCCACAGCCACACACCTCACACAAGTCCTTGCTACTTGCGCCTTCTGTTGCCTTGTATTGCGTTCCTTGACGGTGTCTCAGTGATCGAGGTGAAGCTAAAAGACACACCCACCGAGCCCCTGCAGCCCGACCGTGGAGGATGCGCATGCTAGCCCACAATGCAATGCTCAGTTCTGTTTTCGTTGCCACTTATGATTCGTTGACATTGATGTCGTCACCACAGTGATGGAGCTTGATGTCGTCTGTACACGCCTGTGCTTGGTGACGTGTTGCAGCGTTAGAGGCAAAGACCACAACGGCAGCGTAGCACTCATGTCAACTAACAGGTTGGGGGGTTGCAGGTGTGTTTGTTTCTATCTCAACATGCAGGTGTGTTTGTGCGTACCTGTATGTACAGGTGTGTACGTACCTGAACGTACATATGTTTTGTGCGTATCTGTACTTACAGGTGTGTTTGTGCATACATGTATGTGCAGGTGGTGCAGTGTAGGGGTTTGTTGTTAAATACTAGGGTAAGTAGGAGTCTTGGTGAAATGATAATGGTAGATTCAAGAGAGAGTTGGCACTGTGCCAACAAATGTTTGTTAGTGGAGCTGTAAGTTGGCACTGTGCTAACAAATGTTTGTTAGTGGAGCTGTAAGTTGGCACTGTGCTAACAAATGTTTGTTAGTGGAGCAGTAAGTTGGCACTGTGCCAACAAATGTTTGTTAGTGGAGCTATAAGTTGCATTATCTTTACCAAAGCATCAACATTTCTATGTCACTCATTAATGCTTAATATATGTGATTACAACATTTGAGCACAGAATGCTGGTGTATATACTCTAATTGTACAGATTACGGGGGTGTTTTAAGGGGAAATGCGGGTGGGTGCTGGTTTAAATACTGCAGTGAATTTGCTATTTTTCTATTTTGTCTGTAATTGATAGATTGCTGTACACTGCAGACATCTCATTTACTCCAGAACATAGACAGACATGTACAGACCACACACAGACACATGTACAGACCACTGACACATGTACAGACCACACACAGACCACATACACACATACAGACACATGTATAGACCACACATGGACATACGTACATACCACACACAGACACATGTACAGACCACATACAGACCACGTACTGACTACATACAGACACACATACAGACCACACACAGACACACGTACCGACCGCACACAGGCAAACGTACAGACCACACACAGGCACATGTACGGACCACACACAGACACACGTACAGACCACACACAGACACACGTACCGACCGCACACAGGCAAACGTACAGACCACACACAGGCACATGTACGGACCACACACAGACACACGTACAGACCACACACAGACACATGTACAAACAACACACACACACACACACACACACACACACACACACACACACACACACACACACACACACACACCCACACACACACACACACACACACACACACACGTACAGTCAACAGACACAAACACATGTACAGACCACACACAGACACAAACTTATGTACAGACTACACATACACAATCACACACACCAACTATTTATTCCTGTCTGTCGTAGTTGCCAGGAGTGAGGGTTGTTCCTGTAGTTTCCTGTAGTCACAGACTGGGCAGGAGACTTGATACTGAAGATCAGCTTCTCTAAACGCTGCTGTATGACGTGTCACAGTTATCATAGGTTGATAACATTAACACACTTAACTCCACAAATAAATCACTGTATATCAGATATTTGGTGACAGAATGTTGTCACCGTATATCAGATATTTGGTGACAGAATATTGTCACCATGTATCAGATATTTGGTGACATAATGTCAACTGATGTCAGGTATTTGGTGACATAATGTCAACTGAGTCAGGTATTTGATGACATAATGTTGTCAACTGATGTCAGGTATTTGGTGACATAATGTTGTCAACTGATGTCAGGTATTTGATGACATAATGTTGTCAACTGATGTCAGGTATTTGATGACATGTTTTCAACTGATGTCATGTATTTGATGACATAATGTTGTCAACTGATGTCAGGTATTTGGTGACATAATGTTGTCAACTGATGTCAGGTATTTGGTGACATAATGTTGTCAACTGATGTCAGGTATTTGGTGACATAATGTTGTCAACTGATGTCAGGTATTTGATGACATAATGTTGTCAACTGATGTCAGGTATTTGGTGACATAATGTTGTCAACTGATGTCAGGTATTTGGTGACATAATGTTGTCAACTGATGTCAGGTATTTGATGACATAATGTTGTCAACTGATGTCAGGTATTTGATGACATAATGTTGTCAACTGATGTCAGGTATTTGGTGACATAATGTTGTCAACTGATGTCAGGTATTTGGTGACATAATGTTGTCAACTGATGTCAGGTATTTGGTGACATAATGTTGTCAACTGATGTCAGGTATTTGGTGACATAATGTTGTCAACTGATGTCAGGTATTTGGTGACATAATGTTGTCAAGGGGGCATTGTAACCTCTGACCTACTTATAAGTTGATTCTTCTTCTTTAGTAATGTTGTTTGTGCCACCAGTTGTAATCTGCCATGCTTGTGTCACACACGCCGTCACAACTGCCGTCAATGTAGACATGTGATTGACACAAAGACAAGCCCACATCAAAGTAGAGTTGTCACATTTCTTGTCTTCTTTGAAGTGCTCAGTTGGACCATTAGGTCGAAGGGGTCTTGTTTGGTCTTCATGTGGGACCGTGTAAATAAAGAAACCTTTGTTTTGCATGCTTTTGTTATATATTGGTATGTTTGGCACACGGTTTGAACAAAATAGCAAAATGTGGAAATGAGATGTTTGGTTACGTAACACCGTCTTACAAGGATACAAACGGATGTAGACGGGAAAAGTAAATAGAGAGTGTCTGCATGCACCCCCAGCTCAACTGCTGATCGTGACTCACAATCTCAACTCCCTATCTAAAAATCCAACCTTGACTTTGAATCTCAACTCACAATCTCAACTCCCAATCTTGTCTCAAAATCTCCACTCACTATCTCAACTCCCTATTTTGACGCAAGATCTTGATTCACGATCTTGACTTCCTATCTTGACTCATGATCTCAACTCACGATCGCACAGTGTGCTCAGTTTGATTATTGGACAGTCGAACTGAGTGGGATAGGGAGTGGAGATTGGGATAAGGAGAGGAGATCGGGATAGGGAGTGAAGATAGGGATACGAGATAGGGAGAGGAGATCGAGATAGGGAGTGGAGATCGGGATAGGGTGTGGAGATCAGGATAGGGAGAGGAGATCGGGATAGGGAGTGGAGATCAGGACAGGGAGAGCATATAGGGAGTGGAGATCGGGATAAGGAGAGGATTTGGGGATAGGGAGAGGATATTGGGAGAGGAGATCAGGATAGGGACTGGAGATTGCGAGAGGAGATCAGGATAGAGATTGGAGACAGTTGTTATAAATAATAATATTGTTTTTTCCAAGTGGAAAATACAAACAGACAATCACAGTACAATAAGCTAACTATTTACACATGGACATGGTGGGAGATTGAAGCATAGTACTTATTAATAACTTCCCCAACTCGATCACAACTTGTACAAGTTTATTAAACAATTGTAACATTGAAATATATCTTTAGTAAGCAATCTCATTCATATTTTCAATTAATTTGTTATATATTCTATACATATAGCCTTTTTAGTGTCCATTTTAACTTTGGTGTTTCAAATGCATTGAATCATATTTAGTAGCAAAGAATTCTCGAAGGTTATATGGCAACATATTATTTTTAGCCTTGAACCTTACAATATAAATTCTCAATTGTATTATGTAACGCAGTTTAAGTATAGTAAATCACCAAATAATGCTGTATGACGTAAAAAGTGCCATTGTAAATGAGTTTGATTACTTTCTTTTGTAAAACAGAAACACGCTTGTTTAATAAGAGCAGCCCCAGAGGTGTTCAGTTCTTTAACAATGTGCCGCAGACATCGAACTGAAGCCACCAGAAATAGGACCACCAGAGCCAGCCGCGGAGGAGGGAGGCTGCTCCTGCTGACGACATTCCCGCCAGGTGGCAACACCTCGGCGCATGTGCCACTCGCTTTCCAGTAACGTCACCTGCGCGTTGCTAGCGCGCGCGGATATCCGCGTTTTGTTCCGATGTCAATCACCACTGCTGTTCGCTTCTCTCATTTGCACGCGGCGTCACGTTGCCATGACGACCTTGCAGACCAGTCACGTGTCCATTTCATTACCCTTGACGTAAACACCGGTGTCGCGCTCTGGGACCGATGTGTATGTAACCTACGCTAGTTTGTGTTGACACTTTAACTATGCAATAACGTTTATGTTTGTTATTGTTTTGGTAATAATATATTATGCAGTTGTTTGGTTGTAATTTGAGAGATTCAGCCCGCCAACCTTGAAACGTGTAGAAAATGTGATATGTACCTACATGCCCCCGTTTTGTGACATACCCCTATCTTGTGACATGAACGTACATGCCCCCCGTATTGTGACATGCACGTACATGCCCCCCGTATTGTGATATGCACGTACATGCCCCCCCCCCCCCCGTATTGTGACATGCACGTACATGCCCCCCGTCTCTTGACAAGCACGTATATGTCCCCCGCCTTGTGACATGCACGTACATGACACCGTCTTATGATATGCACGTACATGCACCCGTCATGTGACTAAGCAGTGACATGTCTAATTGTGTGGAAGTACTTGTTGTGTCACGCATTATTGGTAACGAACTGTTCGTGTTACCAAATTACAATTATCCCTATCGTGGCGCAGTACGCCGGTGTCTGTGACGTAGTACACTCATTGTGACGTAATACACCCATTTCTAACGATACACGTTACAAATTGAGCTTGCTGAAGGTTGCTGTTACGTTTCTCGCCACGTCAAGTTGCCACTGTGCACAGTGGCACTCCACGCGCCATCACAAACTCACAAATGTATTCCTCGTCGCCAACTGCTAATGCGCTGTGCAATATGTCGCCACCTATAGCTGATACGTGTGTCGAATATTCCGTACTGTAACGTGATGTATATGTTAGGCCTAAGTATGCAGTGATGTGACGTTACATGCATATTATAATACAATATATTATATAAACTATGTGTGTATGAATGTATATACAGCATCATTGTAATAAAGTGTCTTTAAATTGCAATGTGTCTAATAAATAGTTTGTTGTGAGTCGACGATCCGTGATGTTGTTTCTTTGGATGGCAACGAATAATAATAATAACAGTGACTTCTTGTGCGCCAGTATCTTCGAAAATCAAGCTCAATGGCTCAACAAAACCAAAGGATTAAATAATCTCGTTATCGTATACAATGCGTGAGTCGTCAACAGAGGGATGGGAGTGCTGGGAAGCTAAGGACGATAGGCGTGAGTCATCAACAGAGGGATGGAAGTGCTGGGAAGCTAAGGAGGATAGACAATGCGTGAGTCACCAACAGAGGGAAAGGAGTGCTGGGAAGCTAAGGACGATAGGCGTGAGTCATCAACAGAGGGATGGGAGTGCTGGGAAGCTAAGGACGATCGGCGTGAGTCATCAACAGAGGGATGGGAGTGCTGGGAAGCTAAGGAGGATAGGCAATGCGTGAGTCATCAACAGAGGGATGGGAAGCTAAGGACGATAGGTGTGAGTCATCAACAAAGGGATGGGAGTGCTGGGAAGCTAAGGACGATAGGCGTGAGTCATCAACAGAGGGATGGGAGTGCTGGGAAGCTAAGGACGATAGGCAATGCGTGAGTCATCAACAGAGGGATGGGAGTGTTGGGAAGCTAAGGAGGATAGGCAATGCGTGAGTCATCAACAGAGGGATGGGAGTGTTGGGAAGCTAAGGAGGATAGGCAGTGCGTGAGTCATCAACAGAGGGATGGGAGTGCTGGGAAGCTAAGGACGATAGGCGTGAGTCATCAACAGAGGGATGGAAGTGCTGGGAAGCTAAGGAGGATAGGCAATGTTAAAAAATATAGGTTTTAGACCACGACGGAATGAAACTATATTTCCTTCTAATTTAATGCTGACAAGAAGTGAATTCCACAGAGTTGGTGCGGCAACTGAGAAGGCTCGAGTTTCAGCACTCGTCTTCACTCGGGGTATGAAAAGAAGATTACACCTGGTCAACCGTAGCTGTCTGGGATTTCTTGCTGGAGTGAGCATCGAATGTAGATATGCAGGTTGTTTGGGTGAAAGGGCTTCATAGGCGATTATACAAATCTTGAAAATAATCCGATATCGCACAGGGAGCCAATGTAGTGATTTTAGAAGCGGCACTGAACGAGAAAACCTGGAGAACGCGTGACTACCCTTGACAAACAATTCAAGTTTTGTTATATCCGGCGAAGTTCACGGATATGGTAAAAACAGCAGCGACACGTTTTGGATGTGTTGTTTAAAATTGAAGTTTTCATCAAACGTTAGTCCGAGATTCCGCGCTGAGGCGGCTGGGGTGATACTTTGACTCAAGATACGTGTTGGGAAAAAGCCATCAAGTTTACCACACTGCGTAGCAGTACCAATGATGAGAAATTCAGTTTAAATTAACTGCATTTAACTTTAATTTGCTGTCATTCATCCAATGGAAGATATCTTGGAGACAATCGCTGAGCTGGTTTAGGAAGCGATTTGTATCTGGTGTAGCCAAAGAAATGTAGCTATGTGTGTCAACTGCGTAAAGGTGATGGTCCAAGTTATGACTTTGGATAATAGAGCCGTAACCTGCGTTGTCTGAGCAGCGTGTACACGACGATTTCATGTTATTAAATAAACGTACACAATCATTCACAAACATGGTGTCAGAATAACGGGATGGCAAGACATAGTGAATCTGAGTGAGTAGAAGCAATTGAGAAAAAAAAAGCACGTCCAAAATGGAAAAGTATTTGGCCCCGGAACCGCTGAGCGACGGAGGCAACCTGCCAGAGCAATGGAAAACGTTCAAAAAGCACTTCGAACAGTTCTTAGTAGCGACAGAAAAGAACGGCATGGCAGATACTGTGAACATTGCTATTCTACTACGAATGATCGGTGTACGTGGAAACGACATTTATGAGAATTTCAAATTCGAGGCAGCTGAAAGCGAAGACTGCTACCAGACAGTGATGACGAAATACGACGATTTCTGTAAACCAAGAGTTAATCTGCTTGTCACGCGTCACAAACTGTTTACTCAGAAACAAGGTCATCGTTCTATCGACGAATTTGTCACACAATTGCGTAAACTAGCTCGTGATTGTAACTTCGGTCCGCTGTACGACGATATGGTGCTGCACGCACTAATGTTGGGCTGCCTTGAATGATGAACGCACACGTCGTAGACTCTTCGAACAAGCTGACGGCACACTAACACTAGAAAAAGCGCTACAGCGATGCAGAGCGGCAGAAGATGCAGCTACAGATATGCAAGCATTGAAAGAAACTGCGCAACAGGAAACAGTGCAAGCTGTCGAGAAAAGGTCAAGGTGGAAAAAATCGAACTACGACAAACGTGAAGCTCGACCAAACAATGCTAGTCAATACAAATGTGGCAAATGCGGCTACATGCATGAGAAGCAAAAATGCCCGGCGTTCGGAAAAAAATGTAGAAAGTGCCACAAAGCGAACCACTACGAGAAAATGTGCAGATCGTCGAAGACCGTACATTTGGTAAACGACGCAAACGACTCAGACGAATCAGTACTGAAGGTCAAGGTTGACAAACAGGATCGTAAGCTTGTTGCTAAAATACAAGTATCGCCATCTGGCGTAGCAAGGCAAACTGAACTGTCTGTCTTGTCAACTTGACACAGCAGCCACATGCAACATCCTCAGCTATGTCGACTACAGAAAGTTGGAGAAGCCTACAATGGGAGAAAGCACAGCAACACTAACAATGTATGACGGCACAGAAGTAAAACCAATGGGCACCTGCAAACTCAACCTCCATGCGTCAAAAGAACATTCGTTCTTGTTCCAAATCACTCCAACGAAGAACATGTCGTTGCTGTCTCTTGACACTTGCATTGAGTTGGGATTGTTGTCAATAAATGAAAACGTGCACATGCTTGACAACACACCAGAAATAACTGACTTGAACGAAACAATCGAACAATACAGTGATGTGTTCAAAGGACTGGGTTGCTTGCCTGGCGAATATGACATTGAACTTGACCCAAATGTAAGACCAGTGCAAAACCGACCTAGAAAAATACCATTGTCAATGAAGGCTGATGTAAAAACGAAACTCGAGACACTAGAGAAACTAGATGTTATTGAGAAGGTCGAGGAGCCAAGTCAATGGATCTCGAACATGCAGCCGGTGCGCAAAGCGAATGGCACGATCAGGATATGTGTGGACCCCTCTGATTTGAATAAAGCGATCAGACGGAATCACTTCCAGATGCCGTCCATTGATGACGTCCTGCCGCAACTGACGAATGCGAAGATATTCTCTCTGCGATGCAAAAGATGGGTTCCTGCAAATCAAACTCACAGAACGCAGCAGTCAGCTGACGACGTTCTGGACGCCATACGGCCGCTACAAATGGAAGAGAATGCCGTTTGGAATCAAGTCGAGCCCAGAAGAGTTCCAGCGCAGACTGACAAATGCCCCAGAGAATCTCACGGGTGTAACAGTAGTTGCCGATGACATTCTGATCTACGGATGCGGAGACACCCAGGCTGAGGCGCGTCGAGATGATGACAGAAACCTGATCGAGCTACTGGAGCGAGCGAGGAACATCAACCTGAAGCTGAACAAAGCAAAATGTCGCTTCAACATGACCGAGCTACAGTACATAGGTCACGTCCTCACGCCGCAAGGAGTAAAACCGGATCCAGATAAAGTCAACGTGATCAAAAGCATGAAACAACCGAAGGACGCAGAGGAAGTACGACGCTTCCTTGGGTACACCAACTATCTCGCCAAGTTCATACCCAACCTGTCGAGCGTGGCTGAACCACTACGAAAACTTATCCACAAGGACACAGACTTCCTGTGGGAAACAGAACAATAGACTGCCTTTGATAAAATCAAGGAACTGACGACGTCCGAGCAGTTGCTAGGCTATTTCGACCCAAAGAAGTCAGTAGTCTTGCAGACAGATGCGAGCACTGTTGGACTCGGGGCGGTGCTGATGCAGAATGACAAACCGATCGCATATGCATCTCGCTCGCTGACAAAAAGTGAGAGAAATTATGCACCCATCGAACTTGAATGCTTGGCAATCGTGTTTGCTACAAGAAAATACGATCAGTACATATTCGGACACTCAGATGTAACTGTGCACACGGACCACAAGCCTCTTGAAACGATTTGGCTCAAATCATTGTTACACGCACCGAAACGACTGCAAAGCATGCTGTTGACATTGCAGCGATATACGCTGAAGATCCAGTATCGTCCGGGACGCGAACAGTTGGTGGCCGACATGCTGTCAAGGCTGCGAAACAGCACAACTCAACCCAACGAATTGCCACGCGAGCAAGTCTTCCAGATGAAAGTCACAGAAGAACTACTTGAGAGCTTCAGAAAAAGCGATGCAAGCGAAGACAAACGAGTCACCGATATCCGCTACCAAGAGATAAAGACAGCCACTGCACATGATGACGATTTGATGGAGCTCGCCAGAGTTTTCATGACAGGATGGTCAGACGAGAGACAGAACAGTCCTATACAAACAAGGCCATACTGGACATTCAGAGACGAGCTCACTGTGCACGATGGAATCATATATAAGGGCTCTCAAATCATCATTCCAAAAGCTCTACGGCGAGAACTGCTGAACCGTCTGCACGTCAGTCACTCCGGAAACGCTGCGATGATGAGACGAGCACAAGATGCAATCTTCTGGTCGGGTCTCAGAGCCGACATCAAAGAAGTTGCAGAAAGGTGTGACAAGTGTCAAAGAGATGCGCCATCTCAGCAGAAGGAGACGCTTCGTCAACACTTCATACCTGATAAGCCATGGTCGAAAGTGGGAGTTTACATCTTCACCTACAACAGAGTGAACTATCTGGTCCTAGTTGACTATTATTCCGACTTCATCAAGTTCGAGGAATTGACCGAGATGACAGCAACTTCCGTTATCAAGGCATGCAAACAACAATTCGCAAGACATGGCATACCAGAGGTTGTACAATCAGACAACGGTCCCCAGTTCACAAGTGCAGAATTTCGTAGGTTCAGCGAAGCCTGGAAATTCACCGTGACGTCAAGTTCGCCGTATTATTCCAAGTCGAACGGAAAAGCTGAGTCTGCTGTAAAAAATTGCGAAGAGACTGTTAAAAAGAGCAGAGGATCCATATCTTGGCTTGCTTGAGTTCCGCAACACGCCGACAACCGAAATGACGACAAGTCCTGTACAGAGACTTATGAACAGGACCACCAGATCAGTAATCCCGCAAGTACGACAGGAGTTCAACCCGACAACAACTGCAGCTGTGCGAGCGGAGAAACAGCGCAGACGTCTCAAAATACAGCATCAGTACAACAAACATGCCCGAGATCTGTCGCAAATACAGCTCGGAGCACCTGTCCTGATCAAGGACATGGTGGACGCAAACAGGAGATGGAAACAAGGACGAGTTGTTGATCAACTGAACGAGCGATCGTATACAGTCGAAAACGACGGAAATTTGATTCGACGAAATCGCGTGCTCTTGAAGCCATTATACGAACAACAACCCGATGGCATCAGGATCGAGCCTCCGGGCAACGAGACATCCGTAGCGACAACAGATCAACGTGCGCCCGATACTCTTCAATCACCAAACACCGACAACACGACGAAAGCCAGCGACGAACCTGTGAAGACACGCACTGAAACCACTTCGCAGTCATACCGAACGCGATCTGGACGAGAAGTGAAACCGACTCGCTTCAGAGAATAGGTCGTTGAACTGTTAGTTTAGTAATTGCATTGTCGTTTCTAGTTAAGACATTTCTGCTATAACTACTTGCATCAATTTGCTATATGAACATTCTTAAGAATAATATTGGCTTAAAAGAAAAGGGGATGTTAACATTGGCACTATTTTAGTTGGACATTATCCGTACGTAGACACCGGATGGAACTTGGCTTTTATATGACTAACCGTTATGTTGCATGGTGACAACGATAGAAGTTCGTAATCATGTTATTCAATAAACGTACACACAATCATTCACAAACAGAAGGTGTTGAGCTTTGATCTACTCTTGTTTGGCGTATGTTACCCTGGTCTCACTGCCACACAGCAGTGTACTGATGACGCACGCACGCAGACACACACACACACATATATTTATTCATCAAGCCTTTTCGAGCTTTAGTTGCGTTCGGCAAACATTTCCTGACGGTAGCGCAACATGCAACACGAATAGGCGGGACATTTAAACTAAATTAATAGGTCACATCGGATGTTGGAAACATATTTTTTAAGAGATCTGGCAATATTTAAAACATTGCGTGGAAACCTCGATTTGCATGCACCCCCGTAGTCTGTAGACGTAGTTCGCCAAAATACCTTCAGGTTTTCCAATAACCTCGATTTCCATCCCGCCTTTTGAAGCTCATCGTAAAAAACACACTTTGAGGCTCGCCAAAAACCTCGAGTTGCTTCCCCTTGGGCATGGTAATTAAATTCAGCTTCCCCGCCGTCTTGGCTCAACCAATGACACCGGAATGCGGATGGGGGTGAGGGGTAGGGGGTGGCATCGAAAATGGTTCGCCGCCGCGCCGCCGTCACTTCAATAACGGCGGAACATTCAAAAGGTCAGGCATAGCACAGCCACATGTCAATGGTCTAGGGATACGCGCCTGTGTTATATGAAAATACTCTTAGAGAAAAATCAGTTGAAACCAATGTGGAGTTAATTGATGTCGCAATGTGGACGACATTCATATATATATAATCATTATATATATATATGACATTGACATTAATTATAACTGCAAGACGACGAAAATGCGAGAAAAAATGTGGTTGTAATGCTATTTTTATTCCACACGAAGTCCGGGTGCTACCGACTTAATGAGAAATCGACGGAGCTTTAAATTGTACGTAGTTCTTCGTACATTATAAAAATGTTCATTTAATTAGTATAATTCTATATGTAATATATTCTATGTACGTGATAGTGTATGCTATGCAGTTTAACTTTAATTCAGTTTTCAATTCAATTCGATTTTATAATCCTTTTTGAATGTGTGATATATATTTTATTAGCGAAATAACTTCAATTTTTAGTGTCTTAAAAAATAATTTGTGTGCATCAAAAAGGATTAATTTCTTGTGATCTCGAGCTTGTGTGGGATGTGTGCTGCCACCATGTGGCACAATTATGTTCAAAAAAAGATATTGGGGCCTACTAAACCAGCAGGCTTGCTTTCTTCTGATACAATGGAATAATTTATAATAAGAACGACCACGGGTTATATTACGATGGTCATACATGTATAACATGTTGGGCAAAACTTCACAACGGCCTAAGCCCACGGTCTGCCAGCTGATCGACGTCAACACTCACTGCCACTGCCACTGGAGTCTGGACCGAGTGTGAGCCGGCAAGGGACTGAGAACGGACATTCAGTACAAATCATATTTACTAAATTGACAAGCAAATTCGAACACATATGATTAACTTTGACCATCCAACACAACAATGCGTGGTGTTTGTAATTAAAAGAAACAAAATTCATTTAATAGCTCCATATGCCAAAAAAGACTGCAAAAAACTGATCTGCGATAACAGTTCCCGAAACATTATCTTGAACTATCGCGAGATTTCAGGCATTAATACATTTTAGTACGCCGTATGAAATAGATCGTTTCATAAACCATTAGTTTAAGTTATTGCATTTAACAGTGCTAACAATCAATGTATTTGCATAAATAGTATGTGCTTTTGTTAACCATATAAAGCTCACATATTGCTTTCGGTTGTAGAAATTGTTGGTAGTTGCAACCAAATCGCTGCGTAAAACGTCCAACATTATGGTCTGAATTGCAGGGTAGCTTTGCAAGGGTGATGTTTACTTCTGAATAGAATATCACGATTTCACCGACTGACTTTGACATATGGATCGTGTTGTGACATATATATATAAGAGCTATTATCTATACTGATGAGGTGAGTGGTTGACTGAACGATAGTAGCTCATAACTGACGACTTTTTAAGCTGCACGATGTCACTTGAAATCGCAGCCGCCATGTTGGATTGTTGATGCTATGTTTTCAATGATTCATTCTTATAAATACGATATTGAAACTGCGAATTGCACTCTGAAAACCACTCCACTGTATCACCAACATGTTATACACGTATACTCAATGGCAGATGTTAGCTTAAGCAGATGAAACAGATGGTTATGTGGCTTTTGTTCCCACTGACTGACTGATCAAAATACGAAAAACTTCGTCTGAAGACTCCGTCTGACAGTGACAGTTCACACATTTCAGTTACAACACTACACTGTTACACAGGCCTCCGACAGTCATTGTATGATAGCTATTGGTAAAGTCAACTTATTATACCAGTGACAACATTGGTGTGATGCAAGCTAACATTAGAATTTGTCCTGTCACTTTTTGGTAACCCACATTTTTGTGTTGATTTATATTATAAATATTCCACTTTTTTAGGAAGAGGCAGTCTGATCGTTTATATTATGACTAAAATTATGATATAAATATGTTTTTAAATAACAAGGCAAATGCAATTTTATAATTAAATGTTTACACAAATTGCAGAGTTGTTACCCATCTGTGAATAGCGAGCTTGAATAATTCCAGAAAAAGCAGAACGGTGACAACCAAAATGGGCAACAATCTTAGTCATAATGGTGACAACGCATAACTCAGAGGCAACAATTGTTGGTCAAAACGTTGACAAAAAGCATCGTAGCCATTGGATATACACTATTATTTAATTTGTTGCTATTTTGGATATATGTTGAGAACTGTTTTAGTTATCGCTGTTTTGATTAATCGTCATGACCTGTATCATACTATAACACATGTACTTATGACCTGTTTCATGATACATTAGGCTTGTGCAAGGATTTTTCACAAAAACACAACTTCTGCGTGATCTCCAACCATTAGCAATTGTTGTATTCCCATAACATCGATAACACTGAAAAGGTCAATCTACAGGTGTTGTAAAAGTAGCATTACCACAGCGGCTGCCGCGGCTGTTGGATCTGGCCAGTTCTGATGCTAAACTATGACAGGCCACTGCTCATGCAGCCCTTACATCAATCAGTCCGCGTTAAATAATACATATTTAATATCACTGGAACGACAAGATAATGTTCTTTACAATGTTATAAAGTTTTTAAAAGTATTCCTTTATTTGACAAACTTATTCATGATTTAGCGATGATGCGCACCAAAATTGTCATGCCTATGGGGCTCTGCGATGGTATGTAAATTGAAAACACGCACTTGTAAACCTATTTGAAACGGGAGTTATGTCGAATTATTGTGTAAACATAAGTTTTGGTAATGTTATTGCCTAAAATTCAAGTTCGTGTATATACATATCTACATATCAGTTTCATACTGTTCAGATGATATATATGTTATGTGACATTTGAAAAAGATTTACATGTTGCACGGTTTTCAAGAATGCCACTGCAGACGGTGATGCTGTGCTAAAAATAGACTAGCCGCCTGGTAACATCCACGTCTCGCTGGATATTCGCCAGGCGGACAATCACGTTGCGCTGGTTGTGCGCTAGGCGGATTTGGCTCCTAGCTGTCAAGCAGGCAATCCATATTCACAGTACGCTGGCTACACTTAATAATTTATTTTAAACTTGAAATTCAGGAACTTTCCATTCCAACCTTACTCTCTTAAAAATAAAATAAGAACTTATTACATTTGTTTTTTGGTTACTAATAGTAATTAAGATTGGTATTTCCACCATTATAATATTCAGCTTTTGCCATAATTATATTGGTGTGTATAATTATATATTAATTAATTAATAATTATATATTCCTATGTTTATATAGCTATTGTAACAACAAAGACTAACAATAAAATTTGAGTTATTGGTGCAATTATTTGTTACTCTATAACAAAAAAAGCTATATAAGTTCCATCTTCTATCTATAAGCTATAAGTTCCATCTTCTATCTATAAGCTATAAGTTCCATCTTCTGTCTATAAGCTATAAATTCCATATTCTCTCTATAAGCTATAAGTTCCATCTTCTATCTATAAGCTATAAGTTCCATATTCTATCTATAAGCTATACGTTCCTTCTATCTATGTACTGGAACCAAGAAAAAAACATCAAAATATTTCTAGCAAGACATTACATTATGTAGGCTCTGTATATTGCATTATTCTTTGGAATTATAATTGATATATTTTGTAGTAATATTGTATTGTATTTGTACAACACGTAACTATACTGGCTGGGGGTGAACCATACATAAGTAATACACTTCTGTTCACCCCCTTTCCACCATCACTTATGATTACTGTTTGCATGTTGAAAATGTTGTATTTTTTAAATAACGGGTTGTATAATTCTTAAATGTTGTTGGAAATAAATGACTTACTCTGTGTATTTAAATGCAGGTATCTCTCATGAACACTTTCTGCAATTCATATGACTAGGTATAACTAGTAGACATTAATTATGCAAAGTGGGAATTAAGTGACGTCTAATTATAGTAATTCAACTCTATGTAGTACTATAAGAAGTGCTAAACACTACAGGCCTTGACATTAAGGTCCTGAATCCACTGGCCCAGGGGGCCAGTAGATTTGAAAAGTTATTGGCCTGTCTGTGAAAGTTACTGGCCCGGATTTTGTGCTACCGTAAAAAATACACTGATACTGAGATGCAAAACATTATTAGTCTTTTTTAAAATTTTACAAACAAAGTTGTTAGAAGTTAGTATACACATATTGATTGTTCAAAGTGAGATGTCCAAAGCTAACACTATTGTAATATTGTTCAAATGTGTACTCAGATGCAAATATATAGTATTTGTCAAGTTTAAATAAAATGTGGCCAGTGTGACGGCAGCTAGTCAGTCGGTAGTTGAGTTGACGCTGCTTTCACGTACAGGTCAATCAAGGCATTATACTATTTCACGGTTCATTCGCTAGGTGGCACCACCCAAAATTGCTGGCCTTCACCTTGCCCTTGCTGACGAGCGTTTCATTGGGTTTCTGTCACTTTAGCCACTAGTTAAATTTGGATTTAAAGGAAATAAAAATAAGGCATTAGCTAAAATTGTTTTTCCATGTGTATACAAAGTTTAACATTGTATGTAACATTTGAGAACATTAAACAGATACAGAAAAATACATTTGTAGCATAAATTCGATTTTAAGCCAGTCTGTGAAGCGATTCCTGCGGAAAATTTAATTTTAATGAGCTAGGCGATCACGTGATATCGTGACGTCACTTATGACACACACTCACATCAGGCCGATCCTTTCCATGCATTCAGCGCATGTTTACAAGGATAGCTTTTGGGTCGAAACGAGCGTCGGAATGAGTTATGCAATATTCTGACGTAATACAAACACTAAACATCATAGAGGAACAAGCAGTTATCTTACGGTTCCACATGAATCAAATTTTATTCAAAACAACGAATGCGAATGGGCCTACAAGTCGACTAGGTTTCGCCGAGCTTGGCATTGGGCTCGTTTTCAAAATAATTATATCGAATGCAACCAACGGGAGATAATCTACACCAATAAACATACATAGCAAACATATATTGTATCCAGCTACAGAAAGTAACAGTGTATAATCTCATAATATCACTAGAATATCGATATATGAAGCAGGAGTTGGTACAATTTATCATAACAACTTAAATCAGTCAGTGAATTTCTGTTGGTGCCGCTAGCTCAGTTGGTAGACGCGTTGGTTTCTTGCTATTTATTTTACAATTGGGCGACGCCGGTTCAATCCTGACAGCATGCAAACCATTGATTTTCTTTACACTTTTTTTGTTTATGTTTTCACGAAGTAATCTAAGTCATAAGTGACGTCACATCTCGGCATCCCGAAAAGCGCGCCAAAAATATGCATATTCGAAAATGTCCGGATGCACAGCATAAAATGTGGAATTTCTAAGTTATTGAATTTTTTATATTTTGTTGGCTTGGTGGACGTGGAAGTAGATAGCAGGATGTAATACAACATAAATTCAAGCAATAGGTGTTTCTATTGCCTTTAAGCTGTATTCCATTCATATAGCTAGAGAAGAAAAAGCGTGCCTAATTCTAAAGTCGAGGCAACTTCCAACCACCGTACAAAGTGTGTCTTAAAAAATGGCATCTCTTGTCATAAAAACCTGTGCTGCCTTTAGTTAGAAAATTTATTTAATGGCTTTGCACGCCGTCGTCCTCATGATAAGTGTTGGAGTTTGGACTCGTTGATCAGAATTAGTATCTACGTTATGTTTACAATGTCCTATAACTGAGTCGGGTCTAAGAATTCTGGCGAACTGCATCTGATAACCGATGCGGTCGAGCCATGAGTGCCGCTTCGTCTCGGCGGCGTTTGAGAACCGGAAACCAGTGACCTGCTGGGCAAGTAAAATATAAGAACTGGTGACCCGAACTGGCCCGACAGCTTCCAAAAAGGCGCCAGGCCCTCGGGCTAGTGTTAATGTCGAGGTCTGCGTTAAATGATAATGCTTTTGAAAAATTGTATAACACAAATGGGGATTCCACATTTACTATGTCTGCCATTTCGTTTTATGATAATTACAGTTATGCAAATTATGGCAACTAGGTGAGTTTTAATGAAAAATTTGTGTTGTACTATTTTACAATGCCTAAAATATTAATGATGTGCTTTTGGAAAAATACGTATGAAAAAATTTGGATTCTACATTTAATATGTCCGCCATTTTATTTTATGCAAATTACGCCATTATTTGTTCATGTTGTGGTAATTAATTGATAGCAATGGAACAGTTTATGCTGTACTATTGTAAACGTCATTACAGAGTTAATTGCATTGAAATAAGCTATAATGAAACAAGATATGTTACACTTTCTAAAACCCTGTAAATATACACTAAACAATTAATGATGTGAATTGCATCTTGTTACAGTCTAGGAGACTAGGATCCAATGTCGGCCATATTATGCTAATTAGGTCATGAAATAAGCAAATTAGGTTGGTGAAAATGCAAAAAATGAATTCCTCCTGTTAAAATACCTGTATATGCAAAATTTGAAGTAATTACCTCAATTAATGATTTATCTGTTGTGAAAACAATGACAAAAATGGTAAAATAGGGATACACCCTGGAAATACTGTGACCCTATTCTTTCTGTGTTACTTTTTATGCTCACCGTTCCAACGGAAACCCCTGGGGCAATAAACTTTCAAACTTAGTAACTTTGTCAGTAGTTGTCTGATTTAGAAGAAGAAGCTCCTTATATGCAAAACATGTTTAGGTAAGGCAGTTTTTATTTTTCATGTTCCACATGTGATAATGCTAGTAAAAGGCCTCTAACTGGCGTTTGGCTTGAGTGACACGCATGCTGTATGAAGTGCTGTGTCTCGATGACCCACAAAACACGACTCGTTGAGATTTTTTTACAGTGCTGCAAATTCGGTTAGAACCATAATTTGTTCAAAAGTTTGGTGAAAAAGCAACTTTTATCTAAGGCAGAAATTGCCATTTGACTAATCGGTGAAAGTCTCCCATTCGTATGTAATAAATGATACCTGCGTTTTACATATAAACATCACCTATTGCTAACCAGGGTTTATTTTGTTTGTATCTCCAAAAGTTAACGTCCAATCGTTGGGAGACTTTCTGACTGACTTTCACTAAGCAACATAATCGTAGCCAGCTCGTGTGATAAGAACAGTTTCATTTTCGTCATACATTCTCTGTTCTATGAATCGTATAATGATATATAATGATAACTAACAACATGTGTTATAGTGTCTGGTGTGTTGTGTGATGTGTTGTATAATGTGTTGTGTGGTGTGTTGTAGATTGGAGCTATGCTGAGACAGCCACACACACAGACCCATCACTCAACTGTAGTTGGCGCCACGACTAGGGTAGCATCATCCGCCCCCTGCCCCCATTCAACTTGGGTAGGATCATCTATCCCCTGCCCCCAGTCAACAGCTTCATCTACCCCCTGACCCTGTCAACTAGGGCGGCATCATTTGCCCCCTGCCCCCCGCCAGTATGACAATCTCGATGCGTGGCAGTCCGGCAGGCAGCGGTGACCCCCCGCAGGACCCTCAGACAGGGGGGCAACAACCCCCACCCTCCCCCCAACAGTCCCCTGTCCAACCCCCCCAGCAGCTCTCCCCCACTCCCAGCACCAGCACAAGCACAGATGACGCCCAGCCCCCTGTCGCACCAGATGGCCAGCAGGAGGCGCCAATGCCGGTGCAGCATGATGAGACTGGTCAAGGAGACGGAGCGAAGGAGGCGGGGGAGGGAGAGGAGGCCACCTTCCCTTGTGCAGAGCTCGCGCGCCTCGATGAGATGATCAGTCGGCCGCGCTGGGTCGTTCCTGTCCTCCCCAACGGAGAGCTTGAAGTGCTGCTCAAGGCCGCCATACAGCTGTGTCGCAAAGGTACAGTAGCTCTAGTCGTGGAGGTACAGTGAAGCTCTCTAGTCGTGGAGGTACAGTGAAGCTCTGTTGTTGTGGAGATACAGCGTAGCTTTTTAGTCGTGGAGGTACAGTGTAGCTCTCTAATCATGGAGGTACAGCATAGCTCTCTAGTCGTGGAGGTACAGTGTAACTCTAGTCATGGAAGTACAGTGTAGCTCTCTTGTCATAAAGGTACAATATAACTATAGTCGTGCCATTCTCCACACGATGTGTCTTTTGAATGAGGAACTTTTTTAAACTTGTTAATTAATGAAGGAAAGATTTTGTTGACACTGGTGTGGTGGTGGCTTACCATCTAGATATTGTTGACACTGGTGTGGTGGTGGCTTACCATCTAGATATTGTTGACACTGGTGTGGTGGTGGCTTACCATCTAGATATTGTTGACGTTGGTGTGGTGGTGGCGGCTTACCATCTAGATATTGTTGACACTGGTGTGGTGGTGGCTTACCATCTAGATATTGTTGACACTGGTGTGGTGGTGGCTTATCATCTAGATATTGTTGACACTGGTGTGGTGGTTGCTTACCATCTAGATATTGTTGACACTGGTGTGGTGGTGGCTTACCATCTAGATATTGTTGACACTGGTGTGGTGGTTGCTTACCATCTAGATATTGTTGACACTGGTGTGGTGGTGGCTTACCATCTAGATATTGTTGACGTTGGTGTGGTGGTGGCTTACCATCTAGATATTGTTGACACTGGTGTGGTGGTGGCTTACCATCTAGATATTGTTGAAACTGGTGTGGTGGTTGCTTACCATCTAGATATTGTTGACATTGGTGTGGTGGTTGCTTACCATCTAGATATTGTTGACACTGGTGTGGTGGTGGCTTACCATCTAGATATTGTTGACACTGGTGGGGTGGTTGCTTACCATCTAGATATTGTTGAAACTGGTGTGGTGCTTACTTACCATCTAGATATTGTTGACATTGGTGTGGTGGTTGCTTATCATCTAGATATTGTTGACACTGGTGTGGTGGTGGCTTACCATCAAGATATTGCTGACATTGGTGTGGTGGTGGCTTACCATCTAGATATTGTTGATACTGGTGTGGTGGTGGCTTACCATCTAGATTTTGTTGACACTGGTGTGGTGGTGGCTTACCATCTAGATATTGTTGACACTGGTGTGGTGGTGGCTTACCATCTAGATATTGTTGACACTGGTGTGGTGGTTGCTTATCATCTAGATATTGTTGACATTGGTGTGGTGGTTGCTTATCATCTAGATATTGTTGACACTGGTGTGGTGGTTGCTTACCATCTAGATATTGTTGACATTGGTGTGGTGGTTGCTTATCATCTAGATATTGTTGACACTGGTGTGGTGGTGGCTTACCATCAAGATATTGCTGACATTGGTGTGGTGGTGGCTTACCATCTAGATATTGTTGACGCTGGTGTGGTGGTGGCTTACCATCTAGATATTGTTGACATTGGTGTGGTGGTTGCTTACCATCTAGATATTGTTGACACTGGTGTGGTGGTGGCTTACCATCTAGATATCGTTGACACTGGTGTGGTGGTGACTTACCATCTAGATATTGTAGGCGTAAGCGATATGAAATGAACAGGACAGGGGCGCTTCAACAGTGGAGATAAAACTGTACTCTACTCCGGAAGTGAAGATCACCACATCCATGGAGTTGACATCATCCTGAATAAGGATGCTACACAAATAACAACACCAGACATGTTAAAGTCAGCGTAGTGCAAGTACCGGTATATGCCCCAACCGAAGTCGCCACAGACGAGGAAAAGGACACCTTTTACGACCAACTCCAGTGATGGTAGGAGACGTTAACGCGAAGTTGGATGGAGACAGAAGAGATGTATATATGTATATAGTACGGTTGGACCTCACGGCTCAGCTGGAAGTACGAATGATACCGGTGAACTACCCTCATTGAGCACCCCCAGTGGTATCAGCACCAGTGGTATCAGCACCAGTGGTATCAGCACCAGTGGTATCAGCACCAGTGGTATCAGCACCAGTGGTATCAGCACCAGTGGTATCAGCACCAGTGGTATCAGCACCAGTGGTATCAGCACCAGTGGTATCAGCACTGGCAACACCTTCAAACATAAACGCATTCACAAGAAAACCTGGACCTCACCAGATGGTAACACATCGCATGAGATTGATTACATCTGTATTAATAGTAGATGGCGTACATCTCTACAGGATGTCCGAACCTTTAGAGGGGCAGATGTTGGCTCTGACCGCAAACTTGAGATTGGTAAGATCCGCTTGAAGTTAAAGAGAGTCAAGACGGTGAAGACGGTCAGGCCATATGCGACAGATAACTTAAAGAACACGGACACTCAACCGACTTAGAAGAGCAATGGCAGCCATTCCTTCAAGCCGTAAAGGAGAGCGCGAATGTAGTGTTAGGAAGGAGAAGAGGGTCCAACAGAGAAGAGTGGATTACTGAAGACTCGTGGAAACAGATTGATAAAAGGAAGGATATGAAGATCAGAAGAGATCAAGCAGCTAGAGACCTACAACAATGGAGATCATCAGATGAGGAATACAGGAAACTGGACAAGGAAGTAAAAAAGAGCTGTAGGACAGATAAGAGGAAATGGTTAGAAGAGAAAGGTAAAGAAGCACAAACAGCAACAGAACGGAATGACTCGAAGACGCTGTACAGGATTGTGAGAGAGCTAACTAGTGCAAACAGCAACAGAACGGAATGACTCGAAGACGCTGTATAGGATTGTGAGAGAGCTAACTAGTGCAAACAGCAACAGAACGGAATGACTCGAAGACGCTGTATAGGATTGTGAGAGAGCTAACTAGTGCAAACAGCAACAGAACGGAATGACTCGAAGACGCTGTATAGGATTGTGAGAGAGCTAACTAGTGCAAACAGCAGCAGAACGGAATGACTCGAAGACGCTGTATAGGATTGTGAGAGAGCTAACTAGTGCAAACAGCAACAGAACGGAATGACTCGAAGACGCTGTACAGGATTGTGAGAGAGCTAACTAGTGCAAACAGCAACAGAACGGAATGACTCGAAGACGCTGTATAGGATTGTGAGAGAGCTAACTAGCGCAAACAGCAGCAGAACGGAATGACTCGAAGACGCTGTATAGGATTGTGAGAGAGCTAACTAGCGCAAACAGCAGCAGAACGGAATGACTCGAAGACGCTGTATAGGATTGTGAGAGAGCTAACTAGCGCAAACAGCAGCAGAACGGAATGACTCGAAGACGCTGTATAGGATTGTGAGAGAGCTAACTAGCGCAAACAGCAGCAGAACGGAATGACTCGAAGACGCTGTATAGGATTGTGAGAGAGCTAACTAGCGCAAACAGCAGCAGAACGGAATGACTCGAAGACGCTGTATAGGATTGTGAGAGAGCTAACTAGCGCAAACAGCAGCAGAACGGAATGACTCGAAGACGCTGTATAGGATTGTGAGAGAGCTAACTAGCGCAAACAGCAGCAGAACGGAATGACTCGAAGACGCTGTATAGGATTGTGAGAGAGCTAACTAGTGCAAACAGCAGCAGAACGGAATGACTCGAAGACGCTGTATAGGATTGTGAGAGAGCTAACTAGCGCAAACAGCAGCAGAACGGAATGACTCGAAGACGCTGTACAGGATTGTGAGAGAGCTAACTACCGCGAAAAGCAGCAGAACGGAATGACTCGAAGACGCTGTACAGGATTGTGAGAGAGCTAACTAGTGCAAACAGCAGCAGAACGGAATGACTCGAAGACGCTGTATAGGATTGTGAGAGAGCTAACTAGTGCAAACAGCAGCAGAACGGAATGACTCGAAGACGCTGTATAGGATTGTGAGAGAGAGAACTAGTGCAAACAGCAGCAGAACGGAATGACTCGAAGACGCTGTACAGGATTGTGAGAGAGCTAACTACCGCGAAAAGCAGCAGAACGGAATGACTCGAAGACGCTGTATAGGATTGTGAGAGAGCTAACTAGTGCAAACAGCAGCAGAACGGAATGACTCGAAGACGCTGTATAGGATTGTGAGAGAGCTAACTAGTGCAAACAGCAGCAGAACGGAATGACTCGAAGACGCTGTATAGGATTGTGAGAGAGCTAACTAGTGCAAACAGCAGCAGAACGGAATGACTCGAAGACGCTGTATAGGATTGTGAGAGAGCTAACTAGTGCAAACAGCAGCAGAACGGAATGACTCGAAGACGCTGTATAGGATTGTGAGAGAGCTAACTAGCGCAAACAGCAGCAGAACGGAATGACTCGAAGACGCTCTATAGGATTGTGAGAGAGCTAACTAGTGCAAACAGCAGCAGAACGGAATGACTCGAAGACGCTGTATAGGATTGTGAGAGAGAGAACTAGCGCAAACAGCAGCAGAACGGAATGACTCGAAGACGCTGTATAGGATTGTGAGAGAGCTAACTAGCGCAAACAGCAGCAGAACGGAATGACTCGAAGACGCTGTATAGGATTGTGAGAGAGCTAACTAGCGCAAACAGCAGCAGAACGGAAGGACTCGAAGACGCTGTATAGGATTGTGAGAGAGCTAACTACCGCGAAACGCAATTCCAACATACCAATGAAAGACAAAGATGGCAGAGTGCTTCTAACAAGCCACGAGGTGGATCGAACATTTCCGGAAAATACTTAATCAACCAACACCTACCATACTCTTCAACTTCGAACAGGAACCAAACACAAAAGAGCTTGATGACATCACCAGGGCAGAAGTCTCCAAAACCATCGATAGCCTCAAGAGGGTCCAGCACCACCATCAGAAAGGATATAAAACTACGTCTTTACATGTCAATCGTAATACCAACAGCGATATATGCCTGTGAAACGTGGAAGAATACGGCGAGGATATCCAAAAAACTAGACATATTCTACCGGCGATGTCTCCGGTTCATATTGGGCATACCATGGAGAGAGCACATCACCAATGAAGAAATGATGAGGAGGACAGGTCTGGATAGCCTGCATTACATAGTTAAGTCTCGACGACGGAGACTAGCGGAGTAAGTAAGTGGTAGTGACACTGATGTGGTGACAGTGGTAGACTGGTAGTGACATTGGTAATGACACTGGTAGTGACACTGGTGGTGATACTGGTAGTGATGCTGGTAGTGACACTGATAGTGACAGTGGTAGTGACACTGGTTGTGACACTGGTTGTAACATAGTGACACTGGTGTGGTGTTGACACTGGTTGTGACACTGATTGTAACATAGTGACACTGGTGTGGTGGTGACACTGGTGGTGACAATGGTGGTGACACTGATAGTGACACTGGTTGTAACATAGTGACACTCGTGTGGTGGTGACACTGGTAGTAACACTGGTAGTGACACTGGTTGTAACATAGTGACACTGGTGTGGTGGTGACACTGGTAGTGACAGTGGTGGTGACACTGGTTGTAACATAGTGACACTCGTGTGGTGGTGACACTGGTAGTGACACTGGTTGTAACACAGTGACACAGGTGTGGTGTTGACACTAGAAGTGACACGGTATGGTTGCAGGTGTTGATGTGCACAGTGAGGAGTGTCAGAGATTCTTCCGGGAGGGACTCACCATCTCATTCACCAAGATCCTCACAGACGAGGCCGTCAGTGGCTGGAAGTTTGAGATCCACGTAAGTACCCAGTGGGCCTTGTGACCTCACAACAGGACTTTGTAAGTACCCAGTGGCTCGTGACATCAAGACAGGACTTTGTAAGTACCCAGGGGGCCTCATGACATCACAACAAGACTTTGTAAGTACCCAGGGGGCCTCATGACATCAAGACAAGACTTTGTAAGTACCCAGGGGGCCTCATGACATCACCACAAGTCTTTGTAAGTACCCAGGGGGCCTTGTGACATCAGGACAGTTGAAAGTACCCAGGGGGGCTCCTTATATCAGGACAGTTGTAAGTACCCAGGGGGGCCTTGTGACATCAGGACAGTTGTAATTACCCTCTGTATTAGGATTCATACAGGGCTGGGTCCATTTACACAACATCAGGTCAATTACAATTACACCACTAAATTTCCAGTTACAATTACAGAAGCATTAACCCATTAGACCCCGGCCAGTTAAATTGGCTTGTGTCCCTGTTCCCCAGGCTGCTGCCACAGATCTCAGCATTTTCTGATTATAATTGCAAGTTGTGTTTATTTTTATGTCCATTGAATTATCTTTAAAATGATGTGACTGTGGTTTCAATTGGTTAAATATATGTTGTCGTTTATAGGTGACAAACATAGAAAATTATTATTCTGGACAACTATACAGTTGACTATCATACATTTTATTGACATCAAATACATTCTACTGAGTAGTTACACTTGTCATGCTTTGCTTAGACATGAGACAATGTAAATCATTTCACTTTGTATAAATATAGACAGCAAACACAGTAAGTCTTCTATCTTGGTTGCTGTCATCCTACATATTGCTTCTGTGTCGCGTCAACATCTCTGTTGACATTGTGATCACTAGCATATTGACACCTGAAACAACCACATGTCAACCATTAAAACAATTGACAGAGTGTTGGAATACGTGCATAATAATTAATTAGAATAAAAGACATAATTTTCCTATAGCAACATTTAAACAGCAGTCTCCGCCGAAAACCCGACTGACGGTGACCACACTTGGACAACAAAACAAACGCAGCCCAAGTCATCCATTTTATCGCTCATTCAGTTACATTTTGAACGTAATGTCAACTTACCTTTAGAACTATAATGTCCAAGGCACCGCCATTTTTGAAGGTTCACGGGTGGTGAACTTCTATTCTATCGCGAAAAACTCATTTTTAGTCCTTTGGCCGAAGGTCCAAGGGGCTATTGCCATCACATTGCGTCTGCCGTTAGCTGCCGTATCTCAGAAACCGTTCAGCAAATTTTGCATAGACATCTTAGGGCACTGCCACTATGCATGAGCAATCTGTATTTGATTGAATCATTTTAAGGGCTCCCTAGGGCCTGCAAGGACCCCAAAACTGGTAAAAATGTAACATTTGGCCTATTTTTTTAAAAACTGTTCAGCAACTTTTTTTCTAATTTTGCATAGATGTATCTTAGGGTGCTGCCACTATATACAAGAAATCTGTATTTGATTGAATCATTCTAAGGGCACCTAAGGGGCCCCCAAAGTGCAAAAGTTTTACTTTATCTAGTGATATGGTTTTGAGAAGGGCCCTTGAGACCACCCCCAAAAGTAGATTTTGTTTAATGTGCCACAAAGTCAACACTGTGACTAAACTCTGCAGCCTAGTGCTACTGTTCCATTGAGACCTTGACTAATCTTTAATTGGTCACAGAGCCCAGGCAGAGTAGACACACCCAACTGTAGATTTTGTTTAATGTGCCACAAAGTCAACACCATGACCAAACTCTGCAGCCAATATAGTGCTACTGTTCCATTGAGACCTTGACTAATCTTTAATTGGTCACAGCGCCCAGGCAGAGTAGACACACTTGACCCCTGTTAGACTGAACAGTTGCCTAACACGTTTTATCTTCAAAACTATTGATTTTCTATAATTGCAAGTTGTGTTTATTTTGATGTTCATTTAATTATTATAAAATGGTGTGACTGTGGTGTCTATTGGTTAAAGATGTATTGTCTGTAGAAACCTGTAGGTGACAAACATAGAAAATTAATATTCTGTCACCTGTAGGTGACAAACATAGAAAATTTATATTCTGGATAACTATAGAGTGAAATATCCTACACTTTATTGATATCAAATGCATTCTACTGTTCTGTTTATGCTTGCCATGCCTTGTGTAGACATGGTACTGTGTAAATCAGTTGTATCAATATAGACTAATAATTACAGATTCACAATATAGTTGACATAGTTCCGCTATACACAACCAAGAAATCTGTATTTGATTGAATAATTCTAGTGTCATCAGCATATAGTAGAACATACATTTTCTACATCATCATCCCTAAAGTTGTTGTAAATTTCACCAGCTGCCATGTCAAGTCCGTTATAATTGTGACTAACAGTGTTCAAAATGATTCAGGTAAGTAGCAAATAACAAAGGACACAAGTTTTCTCCTTGCCATACCTATACATTACATGAGAAGAAGGCTGACACAGCCTGTCCCTGATTTATACATGATTTAGCATTTTTGTATATGTTGTATACAACTTTCAACACAATACCATTAATACCGCATGAAATTATCTTAGACCACAGGGAGGACCAGTCTACTAAATCAAATGCTTTCTTATAATCGATGAAGGCACAATAAAGCCTTTTGCGTCGAGTCGAGACAAATACAATTCAACCAATACCCCAATTTGAACACTGCCTGTTCTTCACCTATTTCATTTGCTTTGTTTAGGTATGTGGTCAGTCTGATGTTCTGAACAATCACTAAGAATTAATGAACACTTATGCAGAATGCCACCCACTTGGCAGGTTTAATTGATCTATTCAGCAATGAGGACACTGCTTAGGCCTCACTCTGGACACTGTCACTCACTAGAAAGAGTACAGAGGAGAGCGACTAAAATGATACCAAATCTGAGGGATCTTAGTTACGAAATACGCCTAAAAGAATGTGGTTTAACAACACTAGAGACCAGGAGATTGAGAGGAGATCACATAGAAGTGTTTAAAATATTGAATGGTTATGAAAATATTGATAGAATTTTTTTTTTCTCAGTTAAGAAAGATAGAAGGACCAGAGGACATGAAGCTACATTAGTAAAGGAGCAGTGTAGATTATATATAAGAAAGTTCTCATTCTCACAAAGGACTGTAAATGAATGGAACAGATTATCTCCTGATTGTGTTGGTGCTAGTAGCGTGAACATGTTTAAAAATAAAATCGACACACACCTTAAAAAGGCGGGATACATGTAGATAAAAAGTATTGGACTCTCGATAAGCCAAAAGGCTTCCTTGTCCAACTGCCATCCAGAGTAATTTTCTGGATGGCAATCTTGTTAAATCTTGTTAAATCTTGTATTGTCTTAGTTGGTGCATTGAGCTAATCTACTTGACCATGAATCAGTGGTGGCTCTGGTTGTGTATTACACCCAGCTGTGGAGCTAAGATTCTCTGCCTGCTATTGTTTGATGGAAACTGTGACTAATCTGTAATTGGTCACTGGTAGTAGCTTGTGTCAACAGACAGCATTAAGCCACTAGACCTCTGTTAAACTGGACAGTTGCCTGTAGGTTTTAAACTGTGTCAAACAGTGAGTCTACCTTTTGCTCTCAAATAATCTGTCCTCTTAGTTTTACACATGAAGACATAATCTGGCATAACTTGATAAGTCTTTGTAGCAGCACATTTGTACTTCCAGTGTATCATTACAACATAACATACATATTACATACTGTGTGCCACATTTGAATGTTGTGCATGTAATATTTCCATGCAATCCATTTGCATATATAATGTAAAACTTCAACAGCCGTTTTCTTCATTTTCACTTTTTGATCCCTACCATGTTCAATGCTCCATAACTTTGCCAATTTCTGTAGCAGTCATATTTTTGAAACTGTGTAAAGCACTCTACCAAACCTTTACAAGGATGTAAGAAAACAATGTTACAATTTTTCCGACTTATCACTCATTTGGTCAGCCGGGGTCACATATAGACGTATTAGTCCAAAGGACTTCAGTGCCACTTGGCCCATTTTTTTACAATGCAAGCACATGTTGAAAATACCCACAATTCATAGGTAAGGTATCAAGGAATCAGCCAGTGTCTCTTAAGTATCGGCAAGATGGGGCCACTGCTAGAGGCTTTATCTCCACCAGGCGCTCTCATGGGCTCTGGGGAGAAAACACCCGGGCGCTTTTTGACAAGCAGGGTCTAATGAGTTAATGGGACCTAAGAAAAAGTTGATCAATTATATTATATGTAGGGTCGAACAGGTCAATCATGAAGTAGAATTGATTGAAAATCAAATGTTCTAAATTTGAACGAAATCAAAAAAATCAAAAACAAATTAAATTTGAACTGAAGTAAATAAGTTAGGGGCAAAGTGATTTTTTTATAACAAAATATAAAGTGTTTGCATGTTGATGATATTGAAGCCTCAAAGGCTTCACTTCAAGGGGCATACTTTCCCAGTCAGAAACCTCTAGTTAATAACCAGTTGCAAGTAATTAACCACTGGGGAAATCCGTAATAAAATGTCTGTGTTACTTTCATACGTGAACTGCTGGAATCTTCTTCTGATGAAGTACTGTGACTCGGACACCTTTATAACCAGTATAGCAGGCACATGGTGGCACCTTGCAGCCTGGCTAAAGAACAACCTTTGGACAGTTACAGGTGCTAAATCCATCCTTTGAGCAAACAGTGTGGAACAAACAGTAGTCTTGGATACTGCCAGCTATCTGGCTTCTTTGTTAATTAGCACTGTTAGGTGAGTGACACATTGGGATCACATTTTAGGCATTGGGATCATAACTTAGGCATTGGGATCACATTTTAGGCATTGGGATCACAACTTAGGCATTGGGATCACAACTTAGGCATTGGATCACAACTTAGGCACTGGGATCACAACTTAGGCATTGGGATCACAACTTAGGCATTGGGATCACAACTTAGGCATTGGGATCACAACTTAGGCATTGGGTACTTTGTAATTTGTATGGTTTATTTGTAGGCTGAAAACAATCTATGGGACAGCTGTTTTTAAAGTTTTTTTGTTGTAATTTATGTAATTGTTTTAATTACACAAAATAATCAATTACAATTTCATAACTAGAATCAATTACATCATCTGTCTATAATCAATCACAAATACAGTTCCGTAATTGGACCCAACCCTGGACTCGTAGCATGAGGGCATTTAATTTCACTACATATAAATTTGGCATATTGAGAATCTTTGAGATGACAGGGGTGAAGAGACTCTGCCCAAGGGGTATGACCAGGGTCAGTATGGGCACAGTCTGTCTCTTACTGGTAACCTCAGGTCATGCCTTCAGTGCTGATTGGACCAGGATAACACATACATGATCACAACAGCTTCTGATTTTTAGAAATAATAATTACGTAAATGAATCATGTTAAATGATGATGTATGGCTGCTTCACTGTCAGATGAACGAGTCGCGCAACTGTGAAAGGACTGTCTCTTGTAGAAATGTATCCTGAAGAATGCAGAGAAGTTGACGGAGCTGTGTGTCTACAAACTCAGTCACGACTGGTTCCCGCTGCTGGACCTCCTGGCTATGGCCTTCAATCCGGCCTGCAAGTAAGTCTTGGTCCTCAGTCCTGTCTACAAGTAAGTCTTGGTCCTCAATCCGGCCTCCAAGTAAGTCTTGGTCCTCAATCCTGTCTACAAGTAAGTCTTGGTCCTCAGTCCGACCTACAAGTAAGTCTTGGTCTTCAATCCTGTCTACAAGTAAGTCTTGGTCCTCAATCCGGCCTGCAAGTAAGTCTTGGTCCTCAATCCGGCCTGCAAGTAAGTAATGGTCCTCAATCTGGCCTGCAAGTAAGTCTTGGTCCTCAATCCGGCCTGCAAGTAAGTCTTGGTCCTCAATCCTGTCTACAAGTAAGTCTTGGTCCTCAATCCGGCCTGCAAGTAAGTCTTGGTCCTCAATCCGGCCTGCAAGTAAGTCTTGGTCCTCAATCCGGCCTGCAAGTAAGTCTTGGTCCTCAATCCTGTCTACAAGTAAGTCTTGGTCCTCAATCCGGCCTGCAAGTAAGTCTTGGTCCTCAATCCGGCCTGCAAGTAAGTCTTGGTCCTCAATCCTGTCTACAAGTAAGTCTTGGTCCTCAATCCTGTCTACAAGTAAGTCTTGGTCCTCAATCCGGCCTGCAAGTAAGTCTTGGTCCTCAATCCGGCCTGCAAGTAAGTCTTGGTCCTCAATCCTGTCTACAAGTAAGTCTTGGTCCTCAATCCAGCCTGCAAGTAAGTCTTGGTCCTCAATCCGGCCTGCAAGTAAGTCTTGGTCCTCAATCCGGCCTGCAAGTAAGTCTTGGTCCTCAATGTATGTTCTGCTGTATGTTCCACTCATTCAGTGTATGTTCTGCTGTATGTTCCACTCATTCAGTGTATGTTCAGCTGTACGTTCCACTCATTCAGTGTATGTTCTGCTGTATGTTCCACTCATTCAGTGTATGATCTGCTGTATGTTCCACTCATTCAGTGTATGTTCTGCTGTATGTTCCACTCATTCAGTGTATGTTCAGCTGTATGTTCCACTCATTCAGTGTATGTTCTGCTGTATGTTCCACTCATTCAGTGTATGATCTGCTGTATGTTCCACTCATTCAGTGTATGATCTGCTGTATGTTCCACTCATTCAGTGTATGATCTGCTGTATGTTCCACTCATTCAGTGTATGATCTGCTGTATGTTCCACTCATTCAGTGTATGTTCTGCTGTATGTTCCACTCATTCAGTGTATGATCTGCTGTGTGTTCCACTCATTCAATGTATGATCTGCTGTATGTTCCACTCATTCAGTGTATGTTCTGCTGTATGTTCCACTCATTCAGTGTATGATCTGCTGTATGTTCCACTCATTCAGTGTATGTTCTGCTGTATGTTCCACTCATTTGGTGTATGTTCTGCTGTATGTTCCACTCATTCGGTGTATGATCTGCTGTATGTTCCACTCATTCAGTGTATGATCTGCTGTATGTTCCACTCATTCAGTGTATGATCTGCTGTATGTTCCACTCATTCAGTGTATGATCTGCTGTATGTTCCACTCATTCAGTGTATGATCTGCTGTATGTTCCACTCATTCAGTGTATGATCTGTTGTATGTTCCACTCATTCAGTGTATGATCTGCTGTATGTTCCACTCATTCAGTGTATGTTCTGCTGTAGGTTCCATTCGTTCAATGGCAGCAAGCCGTCGGAGTCAGTTCCTCTCGGAGTTCAGCTTGCAGAAGACGAACTGTTTGCAAGACCGCCGGACACCAGGATGCCCAAGGTCAGGGTCGTTCTAGGTTGTTGCTTAATACTTGACTATGTGACACTCTGGCGTAGATGACAGCTGTAATGTGTTAATACTATGTGACACTCAGGTGTAGACGACAGCTGTAATGTGTTGTTACTACTATGTGACACTCACATATAGACGACAGCTGTAATGTGTTAATACTATGTGACACTGGCATAGATGACAGATGTAATGTGTTGTTGATACTACTTGACATTCAGGTGTAGACGACAGCTGTAGTGTGTTGTTAATACTATGTGACACTCACATGTAGACGACAGCTGTAATGTGTTAATACTATGTGACACTCAGGTGTAGACGACAGCTGTAATGTGTTAATACTATGTGACACTCTGGCATAGATGACAGCTGTAATGTGTTGTTGATACTACTTGACACTCAGGTGTAGACGACAGCTCTAATGTGTTGTTGTTGATACTACGTGACACTCACGTGTAGACGATAACTGTAATATGTTGTTGTTGATACTATGTGACACGTGTAGACAACATCTGTTATGTAATGTCGTTGATACTACGTGACACTCACATGTAGATGACAGCTGTAATATGTTGTTGTTGATAGTACGTGACACTCACGTGTAGACAACACGTGTAATGTGTTGTTGTTGATACTATGTTACACTCACGTGTAGACAACACATGTAATGTGTTGTTGTTGATACTATGTGACACTCTGGCATAGATGACAGCTATGATGTGTTGTTGTTAATACTATGTGTGTTATGTAACATGTTGTTTGTTGTTTGTTTCTTCCGTTGTCATTTTCTGTGTGTTATGTTCGTGTCTTGATGACCTTTGACCCGTTGGTGTCTCTTGTTGACCTTTGACCTGTTGTTGTCCAGGGCTGGCTCGTGGATCTGGTCAACAAATTTGGTCAACTCGGCGGCTTCCAGATGTTGCTTGACCGTTTCCTCACTGGACCCAACTTGTGCGTGCCGGTCATAGCCGCCCTCATCAGGTCAGTCATCACCCCCTAATCTAACCCCTCACCGCTCTTTAATCTAAGCCACTCCTCACTCAAATGCCCCCTAATATAATCCCATCGTCAGTTAATCGCCCCCCTATTCTAACCCCTCCTCAGTCAATCGCCCCCCTAATTTGCCACATGCTCAGTGAGTCACCCCATAATCTAACCCCTATTCAGTCGCCCCCTAATCTAACCTCTATTCGGTCAGTTGCCCTCTAATCTAAACCCTCCTCAGCGAGCCATCCCCTAATCTAACCACCTTTGACTGTTGCAGGCCATTTGGTCTGTGCTACGAGGTGCTCACTCCGCATACAGTGCAGATGTACTTCATGCCTATTGTGGTAAGTTCTCTCTACTTGCCCGGTCACCTTGTCTGTCCAGATGTACTTCATGCCTATTGTGGTAAGTTCTCTCTACTTGCCTGGTCACCTTGTCTGTCCAGATGTACTTCATGCCTATTGTGGTAAGTTCTCTCTACTTGCCTGGCCACCTTGTCTGTCCAGATGTACTTCATGCCTATTGTGGTAAGTTCTCTCTACTTGCCTCGTCACCTTGTCTGTCCAGATGTACTTCATGCCTATTGTGGTAAGTTCTCTCTACTTGCCTGGTCACCTTGTCTGTCCAGATGGACTTCATGCCTATTGTGGTAAGTTCTCTCTACTTGCCTGGTCACCTTGTCTGTCCAGATGTACTTCATGCCTATTGTGGTAAGTTCTCTCTACTTGCCTCGTCACCTTGTCTGTCCAGGTGTACTTCATGCCTATTGTGGTAAGTTCTCTCTACTTGCCTCGTCACCTTGTCTGTCCAGATGTACTTCATGCCTATTGTGGTAAGTTCTCTCTACTTGCCTGGTCACCTTGTCTGTCCAGATGTACTTCATGCCTATTGTGGTAAGTTCTCTCTACTTGCCTGGTCACCTTGTCTGTCCAGATGTACTTCATGCCTATTGTGGTAAGTTCTCTCTACTTGCCTGGTCACCTTGTCTATCCAGATGTACTTCATGCCTATTGTGGTAAGTTCTCTCTACTTGCCTGGTCACCTTGTCTGTCCAGATGTACTTCATGCCTATTGTGGTAAGTTCTCTCTACTTGCCTCGTCACCTTGTCTGTCCAGATGTACTTCATGCCTATTGTGGTAAGTTCTCTCTACTTGCCTCGTCACCTTGTCTGTCCAGATGTACTTCATGCCTATTGTGGTAAGTTCTCTCTACTTGCCTGGTCACCTTGTCTGTCCAGATGTACTTCATGCCTATTGTGGTAAGTTCTCCCTACTTGCCTGGTCACCTTGTCTGTCCAGATGTACTTCATGCCTATTGTGGTAAGTTCTCTCTACTTGCCTGGTCACCTTGTCTGTCCAGATGTACTTCATGCCTATTGTGGTAAGTTCTCTCTACTTGCCTCGTCACCTTGTCTGTCCAGATGTACTTCATGCCTATTGTGGTAAGTTCTCTCTACTTGCCTGGTCACCTTGTCTGTCCAGTCACTTGCCTCGTCACCTTGTCTGTCCAGTCACTTGCCTGGTCACCTTGTCTATCCAGTCACTTGCCTCGTCACCGTGTCTGCCCAGTCACTTGCCTCGTCTGCCCAGTCACTTGCCTCGTCACCTTGTCTGCCCAGTCACTTGCCTCGTCACCTTGTCTGCCCAGTCACTTGCCTCGTCACCTTGTCTGCCCAGTCACTTGCCTCGTCACCTTGTCTGTCCAGTCACTTGCCTCGTCACCTTGTCTGTCCAGTCTTATGTACGTATCGAGGATGCAAGACAAGGTGTGAAGAATGTTGTCTGGTGGTGGCTGTGTATCTTATTTTGAAACTATGTAAGTAACTCAATAACTTGTATTGGCCTTTAAGACAGCAGTATTGGCCTTGTATTGGCCTTTAAGACAGCAGTATTGGCCTTGTATTGGCCTTTAAGACAGCAGTATTGGCCTTTAAGACAGCAGTATTGGCCTTGTATTGGCCTTTAAGACAGCAGTATTGGCCTTGTATTGGCCTTTAAGACAGCAGTATTGGCCTTGTATTGTCCTTTAAGACAGCAGTATTGGCCTTGTATTGGCCTTTAAGACAGCAGTATTGGCCTTGTATTGGCCTTTAAGACAGCAGTATTGGCCTTGTATTGGCCTTTAAGACAGCAGTATTGGCCTTGTATTGGCCTTTAAGCTAGCAGTATTGGCCTACCTATATTTTTGGCAATAAAATGTTTTTAAAATAAAGTGTTTTTCTACCTACCTACCATATTTTAAAAATCAATGTTATAGGAAACACAACTATATTTTATTTAGGACTAAAGTTTGAGGGGCTGTTAACGTGTCGGTTGATTTCTTTACTTTTTCATCATTGAACACTAGTAGATATTGGTATGAACATATGTACTAAGGGGTTGTGCCAAAAATGCACTTCAAGTTTTGGCTGTCTTTCAACATTGTTGTAATATTTTTATGAAGCTGTAGCATGCTTAATATATATATGCATTTTTTAACAAAACAAACCCGTATGAATGTCAATAATATATTTGTGCTTACAAACATGCAAATTTTTCTTTCAGAGTATTTCTCAAAATGAAATTAAATCCATTTTGCGATGATTTTTGATATATTTTAAAATTGTCTTTAAAAGCATGGAAATGTCACTAAATAACCTACAAACTTAATTCTTTTCCGACTAGAGTTTTGCTTGATGTCTTAGGCAGTCTGAGAAAAAATTGTTAGTCTATCTTCAAAACTTTTATTAGAAATGATTAATTCTAAACAAGCATGTCTTGGCCACCGGAACCACCTTAAGTTTTTGTTATTGACAATTTGACACTATTAGAGTATCTGTGGGGTTTACATGCAGTGAGTGACATACGGGAACATGTTGGTGTCTTTGACAGAGACCTTGCATGTTGGTGTCTTTGACAGAGACCTTGCATGGTATTGTCTGTGATGGAGACCTTGCATGTTGTTGTCTGTGACAGACCTTGCAGGTTGTCTCTATAACAGAGAACTTGCATGTTGTTGTGTGTGACCGAGACTTTGCACGTTGTTGTCTCTGATAGAGACCTTGCATGTTGTTGTCTGTGATGGAGACTTTGCATGTTGTTGTGTGTGACAGACCTTGCAGGTTGTCTCTATGACAGAGACCTTGCATGTTGTTGTGTCTGACAGACCTTGCACGTTGTTGTCTCTGATAGAGACCTTGCATGTTGTTGTCTGTGACGGAGACCTTGCGTGTTGTGTGTGACAGAGACCTTGCATGTTGTTGTCTGTGACAGAGACCTTGCATGTTGTCTCTGACAGAGACCTTGCAGGTTGTTGTGTGTGACAGAGACCTTGCATGTTGTGTGTGACAGAGACCTTGCATGTTGTTGTCTATGACAGAAACCTTGCAAGTTGTTGTCTCTGACAGAGACCTTGCAGGTTGTTGTGTGTGACAGAGACCTTGCATGTTGTGTGTGACAGAGACCTTGCATGTTGTTGTCTATGACAGAAACCTTGCAAGTTGTTGTCTCTGACAGAGACCTTGCATGTTGTCTCAGACAGAGACTTTACATGTTGTTGTCTCTGACAGAGACCTTGCACATTGTTGTCTCTGACATATATCTTTCATGTTGTCACTGACAGAGACCTTGCATGTTGTTGTCTGTGGCAGAGATCTTGCATGTTGTTGTCTGTGACAGAGATCTTGGATGTTGTTGTCTGTGATGGAGACCTTGCATGTTGTTGTATGTGACAGAGATCTTGGATGTTGTTGTCTGTGATGGAGACCTTGCATGTTGTTGTCTGTGACAGAAACCTTGCATGTTATTGTCTGTGACAGTGACCTAGCAGGTTGTTGTCTGACAGACCTTGCATGTTATTGTCTCTGACAGACACCTTGCATGTTGTTTTCTGTGACAGAGACCTTGCATGTTGTTGTCCGTGACAGAGATCTTGCATGTTGTTGTCCGTGACAGAGATCTTGGATGTTGTTGTCTGTGACAGAGATCTTGGATGTTGTTGTCTGTGATGGAGACCTTGCATGTTGTTGTCTGTGACAGAAACCTTGCATGTTATTGTCTGTGACAGTGACCTAGCAGGTTGTTGTCTGACAGACCTTGCATGTTATTGTCTCTGACAGAGACCTTGCATGATGTTTTCTGTGACAGAGACCTTGTTGTTGTATGTGACAGAGACATTGCATGTTGTTGTATGTGACAGAGACATTGCATGTTGTTGTATGTGACAGAGATCTTGCATGCTGTTGTCTGTGTTGGAGACCTTGCATGTTGTTGTATGTGACAGAGACCTTG
The DNA here is from genome assembly GCA_963995525.1 of Escarpia spicata. Taxonomy (NCBI): domain Eukaryota; kingdom Metazoa; phylum Annelida; class Polychaeta; order Sabellida; family Siboglinidae; genus Escarpia; species Escarpia spicata. The sequence goes on from OZ023207.1 coordinate 728,086, forward strand.
TTGTTGTCTGTGACAGAGACCTTGCATGTTGTTGCTGTGACAGATTCCTTGCATGTTGTTGTCTGTGATGGAGACCTTGCAGGTTGTTGTCTGTGACAGACCTTGCATGTTGTTGTAGGAGTTTGTGCCAACGTTCCTCAATGGACTGACAGATGAAGAGCTAAAGAAGGAATCAAAGACAGAGGCGAAGAATGACGCGCTGTCGGGGATCATCAAGGCCCTCAAGTGTCTCGTGTCGCGCATTCCGTCTCAGGAGGACACTGTCAAAAACCTTGAGATCTTCCGTCTCAAGGTCATTCTAAGGTCAGCACTATCTCTTGGTCAGTGTCAGTGTGTGTCACTTGTCTGTAATCAGTTGACACATGACATTCTCGTGATCTCAACTGAGATTGTTGGTGCACAGGGCCAATCATCTAATAGTGACACTTTGTCCACCTAATGGTGACACTTTGTCCATCTAATGGTGACACTGTCAATCTAGTGGTGACACTTCGTCCATCTAATGGTGACACTGTCCATCTAATGGTGACACTGTCCATCTAATGATGACTGTCCATCTAATGGTAACACTGTTTATCTAACGGTGACACTGTCCATCTAACGGTGACACTGTCTATCTAATGGTGACATTTTTCATCTGATGGTGACACTTTCTATCTAATGGTGACACTCTCTATCTATTGGTGACACTGTCCATCTAACGGTAACACTGTCTATCTAACAGTGACACTGTCCATCTAATGGTGACACTGTCCATCTAACGGTGACACTGTCCATCTAATGGTGACACTGTCCATCTAATGGTGGGACTGCCCACAGGTAGCCCTCTGTTATATGCAGGCCCTTAGCCCGAAATAATTTTTTACCAGTGTTGAATTAAAAGTGTGTGTCAGTGCGCGAGTGGCTCGAGTGGCACGAGTGGTGCGAGTGGCTCGAGTGGCTCGAGTGGCTCACATGGAAATTATTGGCCAGTTTGGTTTTTCACTGACAAACCTGCGTCACCTGCCTGTCTAATGGTGACACTGTTTGTATAATTGATGGTGACACTTTGGTGACAGACTGCTGCAGATCTCATCGTTCAACGGCAAGATGAACGCGTTGAACGAAGTGAACAAAGTGATCACGAGTGTGTCCTACTACCCACACCGCCACGGACAGCTCGACGAGGAGGACTGGCTTACTGCAGACAAGATGGCCGTCAGTATCCCATGGTGCACGGGGGGGGGGTCTATAGTCCCAGGGTGCCCTGGGGGTCTATCGCAGGGTGCAGTGGGGTCTATTCCAGGGTGCAGTGGGGGTCTATCCCAGAGTGCAGTGGGGGTCTATCCCAGAGTGCAGTGTGGTCTATTCCAGGGTGCAATACTCAATCCCAGGGTGCCGTGGGGTCTATGCTAGGGTGCAGTTGGGTCTATCCCAGGATGCAGTGGTCAACCCAGGGTGCAGTGGGGTCTATCCCAGGGTGCAGTGGTCTATCCCAGGGTGCAGTGAGCCTTGTAGAGAATGTGAACATGTTAAATGTGATATTACACTCATATAATTATAATACAGCATGTATGTACACTCATATAATTATAATACAGCATGTGTGTACACTCATATAATTATAATACAGCATGTATTTACACTCATATAATTATAATACAGCATGTATGTACACTCATATAATTATAATACAGCATGTGTGTACACTCATATAATTATAATACAGCATGTATTTACACTCATATAATTATAATACAGCATGTATGTACACTCATATAATTATAATACAGCATGTATTTACACTCATATAATTATAATACAGCATGTATGTACACTCATATAATTATAATACAGCATGTGTGTACACTCATATAATTATAATACAGCATGTATTTACACTCATATAATTATAATACAGCATGTATGTACACTCATATAATTATAATACAGCATGTGTGTACACTCATATAATTATAATACAGCATGTGTGTACACTCATATAATTATAATACAGCATGTATTTACACTCATATAATTATAATACAGCATGTATGTACACTCATATAATTATAATACAGCATGTGTGTACACTCATATAATTATAATACAGCATGTATGTACACTCATAATTATAATACCACATGTATGCACACTCATATAATTATAGTACAGCATGTATGTAAACTCATAATTATAATACAGTATGTATGTACACTCATAATTATAATACAGCATGTATGTACACTCATATAATTATAATACAACATGTATGTACACTCGTATAATTATAATACAGCATGTATGTACACTCATATAATTATAATACCGTATGTATGTATACTCATATAATTATAATACAGCATGTATGTACACTCATATAATTATAATACAGCATGTATGTACACTCATATAATTATAATACAGCATGTATGTACACTCATATAATTATAATACAGCATGTATGTATACTCATATAATTATAATACAGCATGTATGTACACTCATATAATTATAATACAGCATGTATGTACACTCATATAATTATAATACCGTATGTATGTACACTCATATAATTATAATACAGCATGTATGTACACTCATATAATTATAATACAGCATGTATGTACACTCATATAATTATAATACAGCATGTATGTACACTCATATAATTATAATACAGCATGTATGTACACTCATATAATTATAATTCTGTATGTATGTATACTCATATAATTATAATACAGCATGTATGTACACTCATATAATTCTAATACAGCATGTATGTACACTCATATAATTATAATACCGTATGTATGTACACTCATATAATTCTAATACAGCATGTATGTACACTCATATAATTATAATACAGCATGTATGTACACTCATATAATTATAATACAGCATGTATGTACACTCATATAATTATAATTCTGTATGTATGTACACTCATATAATTATAATACAGCATGTATGTACACTCGTATAATTATAATACAGCATGTGTGTACACTCATATAATTATAATACCGTATGTATGTATACTCATATAATTATAATACAGCATGTATGTACACTCATATAATTATAATACAGCATGTATGTACACTCATATAATTATAATACAGCATGTGTGTACACTCATATAATTATAATACAGCATGTATGTACACTCATATAATTATAATACAGCATGTATGTACACTCATAATTATAATACAGCATGTATGTACACTCATATAATTATAATACAGCGTGTATGTACATTCATATAATTATAATACAGCATGTATGTACACTCATATAATTATAATACAGCATGTATGTACACTCATATAATTATAATACAGCATGTATGTACACTCATAATTATAATACAGCATGTATGTACACTCATATAATTATAATACAGAGTGTATGTACATTCATATAATTATAATACAGCATGTATGTACACTCATATAATTATAAGAGAGTCCTTTAGAATGCTTTTTGTGCGATCTGAAAATATTATGCTGAAATTCAGTGTGATATTTAGTGATCTGCAGACCAAAACTACGTCGTCCGACTAAATTTAATTTACAAATGAAAAATATTATTGATTGTGTTTGGGGAGTAGATCCAAGAGAACAATATTGTTGATTGTGTTTGGGATTGGATCCAAGAGAACAATGTTGTTAATTGTGTTTGGGATTGGATCCAAGAGAACAGTGTTGTTGATTGTGTTTCAGGAGTGGATCCAAGAGAACAATGTTGTTGATTGTGTTTCAGGAGTGGATCCAAGAGAACAATGTTGTTGATTGTGTTTGGGATTGGATCCAAGAGAACAGTGTTGTTGATTGTGTTTCAGGAGTGGATCCAAGAGAACAGTGTTGTTGATTGTGTTTCAGGAGTGGATCCAAAAGAACAATGTTGTTGATTGTGTTTGGGATTGGATCCAAGAGAACAATGTTGTTGATTGTGTTTGGGATTGGATCCAAGAGAACAGTGTTGTTGATTGTGTTTCAGGAGTGGATCCAAGAGAACAGTGTTGTTGATTGTGTTTCAGGAGTGGATCCAAGAGAACAATGTTGTTGATTGTGTTTGGGATTGGATCCAAGAGAACAATGTTGTTGATTGTGTTTCAGGAGTGGATCCAAGAGAACAATGTTGTTGATTGTGTTTGGGATTGGATCCAAGAGAACAGTGTTGTTGATTGTGTTTCAGGAGTGGATCCAAGAGAACAATGTTGTTGATTGTGTTTCAGGAGTGGATCCAAGAGAACAATGTTGTTGATTGTGTTTGGGATTGGATCCAAGAGAACAATGTTGTTGATTGTGTTTGGGATTGGATCCAAGAGAACAATGTTGTTGATTGTGTTTCAGGAGTGGATCCAAGAGAACAATGTTGTTGATTGTGTTTGGGATTGGATCCAAGAGAACAGTGTTGTTGATTGTGTTTCAGGAGTGGATCCAAGAGAATAGTGTTGTTGATTGTGTTTCAGGAGTGGATCCAAGAGAACAATGTTGTTGATTGTGTTTCAGGAGTGGATCCAAGAGAACAATGTTGTTGATTGTGTTTCAGGAGTGGATCCAAGAGAACAATGTTGTTGATTGTGTTTCAGGAGTGGATCCAAGAGAACAATGTTGTTGATTGTGTTTGGGATTGGATCCAAGAGAACAGTGTTGTTGATTGTGTTTCAGGAGTGGATCCAAGAGAATAGTGTTGTTGATTGTGTTTCAGGAGTGGATCCAAGAGAACAATGTTGTTGATTGTGTTTCAGGAGTGGATCCAAGAGAACAATGTTGTTGATTGTGTTTCAGGAGTGGATCCAAGAGAACAATGTTGTTGATTGTGTTTCAGGAGTGGATCCAAGAGAACAATGTTGTTGATTGTGTTTCAGGAGTGGATCCAAGAGAACAATGTTGTTGATTGTGTTTCAGGAGTGGATCCAAGAGAACAATGTTGTTGATTGTGTTTCAGGAGTGGATCCAAGAGAACAATGTTGTTGATTGTGTTTCAGGAGTGGATCCAAGAGAACAATGTTGTTGATTGTGTTTCAGGAGTGGATCCAAGAGAACAATGTTGTTGATTGTGTTTCAGGAGTGGATCCAAGAGAACAATGTTGTTGATTGTGTTTCAGGAGTGGATCCAAGAGAACAATGTTGTTGATTGTGTTTCAGGAGTGGATCCAAGAGAACAATGTTGTTGATTGTGTTTCAGGAGTGGATCCAAGAGAACAATGTTGTTGATTGTGTTTCAGGAGTGGATCCAAGAGAACAATGTTGTTGATTGTGTTTCAGGAGTGGATCCAAGAGAACAATGTTGTTGATTGTGTTTGGGATTGGATCCAAGAGAACAGTGTTGTTGATTGTGTTTCAGGAGTGGATCCAAGAGAACAGTGTTGTTGATTGTGTTTCAGGAGTGGATCCAAGAGAACAATGTTGTTGATTGTGTTTCAGGAGTGGATCCAAGAGAACAATGTTGTTGATTGTGTTTCAGGAGTGGATCCAAGAGAACAATGTTGTTGATTGTGTTTCAGGAGTGGATCCAAGAGAACAATGTTGTTGATTGTGTTTCAGGAGTGGATCCAAGAGAACAATGTTGTTGATTGTGTTTCAGGAGTGGATCCAAGAGAACAATGTTGTTGATTGTGTTTCAGGAGTGGATCCAAGAGAACAATGTTGTTGATTGTGTTTCAGGAGTGGATCCAAGAGAACAATGTTGTTGATTGTGTTTCAGGAGTGGATCCAAGAGAACAATGTTGTTGATTGTGTTTCAGGAGTGGATCCAAGAGAACAATGTTGTTGATTGTGTTTCAGGAGTGGATCCAAGAGAACAATGTTGTTGATTGTGTTTCAGGAGTGGATCCAAGAGAACAATGTTGTTGATTGTGTTTCAGGAGTGGATCCAAGAGAACAATGTTGTTGATTGTGTTTCAGGAGTGGATCCAAGAGAACAATGTTGTTGATTGTGTTTCAGGAGTGGATCCAAGAGAACAATGTTGTTGATTGTGTTTCAGGAGTGGATCCAAGAGAACAATGTTGTTGATTGTGTTTCAGGAGTGGATCCAAGAGAACAATGTTGTTGATTGTGTTTCAGGAGTGGATCCAAGAGAACAATGTTGTTGATTGTGTTTCAGGAGTGGATCCAAGAGAACAATGTTGTTGATTGTGTTTCAGGAGTGGATCCAAGAGAACAATGTTGTTGATTGTGTTTCAGGAGTGGATCCAAGAGAACAATGTTGTTGATTGTGTTTCAGGAGTGGATCCAAGAGAACAATGTTGTTGATTGTGTTTCAGGAGTGGATCCAAGAGAACAATGTTGTTGATTGTGTTTCAGGAGTGGATCCAAGAGAACAATGTTGTTGATTGTGTTTCAGGAGTGGATCCAAGAGAACAATGTTGTTGATTGTGTTTCAGGAGTGGATCCAAGAGAACAATGTTGTTGATTGTGTTTCAGGAGTGGATCCAAGAGAACAATGTTGTTGATTGTGTTTCAGGAGTGGATCCAAGAGAACAATGTTGTTGATTGTGTTTCAGGAGTGGATCCAAGAGAACAATGTTGTTGATTGTGTTTGGGATTGGATCCAAGAGAACAGTGTTGTTGATTGTGTTTCAGGAGTGGATCCAAGAGAACAGTGTTGTTGATTGTGTTTCAGGAGTGGATCCAAGAGAACAATGTTGTTGATTGTGTTTCAGGAGTGGATCCAAGAGAACAATGTTGTTGATTGTGTTTCAGGAGTGGATCCAAGAGAACAATGTTGTTGATTGTGTTTCAGGAGTGGATCCAAGAGAACAATGTTGTTGATTGTGTTTCAGGAGTGGATCCAAGAGAACAATGTTGTTGATTGTGTTTCAGGAGTGGATCCAAGAGAACAATGTTGTTGATTGTGTTTCAGGAGTGGATCCAAGAGAACAATGTTGTTGATTGTGTTTCAGGAGTGGATCCAAGAGAACAATGTTGTTGATTGTGTTTCAGGAGTGGATCCAAGAGAACAATGTTGTTGATTGTGTTTCAGGAGTGGATCCAAGAGAACAATGTTGTTGATTGTGTTTCAGGAGTGGATCCAAGAGAACAATGTTGTTGATTGTGTTTCAGGAGTGGATCCAAGAGAACAATGTTGTTGATTGTGTTTCAGGAGTGGATCCAAGAGAACAATGTTGTTGATTGTGTTTCAGGAGTGGATCCAAGAGAACAATGTTGTTGATTGTGTTTCAGGAGTGGATCCAAGAGAACAATGTTGTTGATTGTGTTTCAGGAGTGGATCCAAGAGAACAATGTTGTTGATTGTGTTTCAGGAGTGGATCCAAGAGAACAATGTTGTTGATTGTGTTTCAGGAGTGGATCCAAGAGAACAATGTTGTTGATTGTGTTTCAGGAGTGGATCCAAGAGAACAATGTTGTTGATTGTGTTTCAGGAGTGGATCCAAGAGAACAATGTTGTTGATTGTGTTTCAGGAGTGGATCCAAGAGAACAACGTGCTGTCAATCGTGCTGCGAGACAGTCTTCACCAGCCTCAGTACGTTGAGAAACTGGAGAAGATCATTCGCTTCATGATCAAGGAGAAAGCTCTGTCCCTGCAAGACCTTGACTGTCTGTGGGAGGCGCAGGTATGAGCTGTGTGTGCGCGCACACCTTGACTCAGAGGCCCAAGTCATTTTTGCCATCTCTACCGAACTTTGCTAGCCTGTATACCTCAACATATCATTTATTTTATATGACTGTCGTTGTTGTTTAGACTCGGTGTCGTTGTTGTTTAGACTCAGTGATGGTGTTGTTTAGACTCAGTGATGGTGTTGTTTAGACTCAGTGATGGTGTTGTTTCGACTCAGTGTCGTTGTTGTTTAAACTCAGTGATGGTGTTGTTTAGACTAAGTGACGGTGTTGTTTAGACTCAGTGGAGGTGTTGTTTCGACTCAGTGAAGGTGTTGTTTTGACTCGGTGGAGGTGTGGTTGCAGGCAGGCAAGCACGAGGCCATTGTGAAGAACCTGCATGACTTGCTGGCCAAGTTGGCATGGGACTTCTCACCTGAGCAGCTCGACCATCTGTTTGAATGCTTCCAGGTAAGTCAGGTGATTTCTAATATTTTTGAAAACAAAATACTGTAACTTTGTATCTTAGCTATATACGATGATACAACCCCTGTCTTTGATGCGACCCCTGTCCTTGATATGACCCGTGTTTGAGACGACCCCTGTGTTTGAGATGACCCCTGTGTTGACAGGGGAGCTGGGCTCACGCGACAAAGAAGCAGAGAGAGAAACTGTTGGAGCTGATCCGGCGCCTGGCAGAGGATGACAAGGAGGGAGTGATGGCCTACAAGGTGAGACGTGCGTCAGTCGACAAGTGTGTCAGTCGAGACGTGCGTGTCAGTCGAGAAGTGTGTCAGTCGAGACGTGCATGTCAGTCGAGAAGTGTGTCAGTCGAGACGTGCGTCAATCGAGAAGTGTGTGTCAGTCGAGAAGTGTGTTAGTCGAGACCTGCGTCAATCGAGAAGTGTGTGTCAGTCGAGAAGTGTGTCAGTCGAGACGTGCGTGTCAGTCGAGAAGTGTGTCAGTCGAGACGTGCGTCAATCGAGAAGGGTGTGTCAGTCGAGAAGTGTGTCAGTCGAGACGTGCATGTCAGTCGAAAAGTGTGTCAGTCGAGACGTGCGTCAATCGAGAAGTGTGTGTCAGTCGAGAAGTGTGTTAGTCGAGACCTGCGTCAATCGAGAAGTGTGTGTCAGTCGAGAAGTGTGTCAGTCGAGACGTGCGTGTCAGTCGAGAAGTGTGTCAGTCGAGACGTGCGTCAATCGAGAAGTGTGTGTCAGTCGAGAAGTGTGTCAGTTGAGACGTGCATGTCAGTCGAGAAGCGTGTGTCAGTCGAGAAGTGTGTCAGCCGAGACGTGCGTCAATCGAGAAGTGTGTGTCAGTCGAGAAGTGTGTTAGTCGAGACCTGCGTCAATCGAGAAGTGTGTGTCAGTCGAGAAGTGTGTCAGTCGAGACGTGCGTGTCAGTCGAGAAGTGTGTCAGCCGAGACGTGCGTCAATCGAGAAGTGTGTGTCAGTCGAGAAGTGTGTCAGTCGAGATGTGCGTCAATCGAGAAGTGTGTCAGTCGAGACGTGCGTCAACCGAGAAGTGTGTCAGTCGAGAAGTGTGTCCGTTGAGAAGTGTCCTGAGACTGTTCAATCCTTACAAGCCAGGGATGTGACTACGTACACTACCCCTGGGGTGTGGCTACGTACACTACCCCTGGGGTGCGGCTACGTACACAACCCCTGGGGTGCGGCTACGTACACTACCCCTGGGGTGCGGCTACGTACACAACCCCTGGGGTGCGGCTACGTACACTACCCCTGGGGTGCGGCTACGTACACTACCCCTGGGGTGCGGCTACGTACACTACCCCTGGGGTGCGGCTACGTACACTACCCCAGGGGTGCGGCTACGTACACTACCCCTGGGGTGCGGCTACGTACACTACCCCTGGGGTGCGGCTACGTACACTACCCCTGGGGTGCGGCTACGTACACTACCCCTGGGGTGTGGCTACGTACACTACCCCTGGGGTGTGGCTACGTACACTACCCCTGGGGTGTGGCTACGTACACTACCCCTGGGGTGTGGCTACGTACACTACCCCTGGGGTGTGGCTACGTACACTACCCCTGGGGTGTGGCTACGTACACTACCCCTGGGGTGTGGCTACGTACACTACCCCTGGCAGATCTCCTACAAATTGTATGGAAGTTAGCCGAGTCAAACTCATAATTGACTTAGCTGTACCAGCCGTGAGAACAGTGCAGACACCCGTCCGACTCGCGCCCCAATTCCTCTAATCCCAATATAATGACCCATTTGACCATCTGACGAGCCGGTGAGTGGTCTTGTGTATGCAAGTCATTATCTGACGAGCCGGTGAGTGGTCTTGTGTATGCAAGTCATTATCTGACGAGCTGGTGAGTGGTCTTGTGTATGCAAGTCATTATCTGACGAGCTGGTGAGTGGTCTTGTGTATGCAAGTCATTATCTGACGAGCCGGTGAGTGGTCTTGTGAGCCGGTGAGTGGTCTTGTGTATGCAAGTCATTACGTCTACTGCCCAAACAGCCACGAAGACCACAGAAGACCACTGGAGATTGCGGTGAGCAATATTATTGGCTGAGTTTATCTTGAGAGTTTTGCAAGGTGATCTGCTGGGGGCACTGGGACTGATGTGATCTGTCGGGGGGGCACTGGGACTGATGTGATATGCTGGGGGCACTGGGACTGATGAGATCTGCCGGGGGCACTGGGACTGATGAGATCTGCTGGGGGCACTGGGACTGATGTGATCTGCCGGGGGCACTGGGACTGATGAGATCTGCCGGGGGCACTGGGACTGATGTGATCTGCCGGGGGGGCACTGGGACTGATGTGATATGCTGGGGGCACTGGGACTGATGTGATCTGCCGGGGGCACTGGGACTGATGTGATCAACAGTGGCCTCTGGTGCATGAGGATGCTGTGTCCTGACACCGTGTCCTGTTTCCTGACACCGTGTTCTGAGACTGTGTCCTGACACTGTGTCCTGTTTCCTGACACCGTGTCCTGACACTGTGTCCTGAGACTGTCCTGTGTCCTGTCAGGTGCTGGGACTACTGTGGAACTTGGCCCACAGTGATGACGTGCCGACTGACATCATGGACCAGGCTCTGTCTGCCCAGATCAAGATCCTCGACTTCAGCTGCTCACAGGTGAGGCTCAGTCTCTTGAGTACAGGGGAAGGTAAGTTCTATAAAACAGGGGGATCAGTTGTTTAAGACAAGGGTGTTCAGTTCTATAAAACAGGGGATCAGTTTTCTAAAACAAGGGTGTTCAGTTCTATAAAACAGGGGGTCAGTTTTCTAAAACAAGGGTGTTCAGTTCTATAAAACAGGGGATCAGTTTTCTAAAACAGGGGTGTTCAGTTCTATAAAACAGGGGATCAGTTTTCTAAAACAGGGGTGTTCAGTTCTATAAACCAAATGGGTCAGTTCTCTAAAACTAAGTTCTCTGTAATGGGGGGAGCACAGTTCTCTGTAATAGGGTGCACAGTGACTGTCCATGATTCCTTGCCTTGTCTGGGTGAGTCCATCACCCAGGATCTGTACTAAGTGATTCTGTGCTATGATCTGTGCTTGATCTGTGAGTAATCTATGCATGATCCGTGATCTGTGCCTGATCCATGATCTGTGTGTGATCTGTGCACGATCCATGATATTTGCATGATCCATGATCTGTTGTGCATGATCCATGATCGGTGTGTGATTTGTGCATGATCCATGATCTGTACTGTAGGACCGGGATGCACAGAAGATGCAGTGGATCAACCGGTTTGTGGAGGAGCTGCGGAATGACAAGTGGGTGCTGCCAGCCCTCAAGCAGATCAGAGACATCTGTCAGCTCTTTAATGAGGTATGGCAAATAAACACCTCCCTCACCAAGTCCTCCACAGCAGGGGCTACTGAATGAAGGTGTCTAGAACAGTGCTGTGGAGGGGGCTGCTGGTAGGGGGCAGTGGAGGGGGCTGCTGGTAGGGGGTAGTGGTGGGGGATGTTGTTAGGGGGTAGTGGATGGAGCTGCATTTAGGGGTCAGTGGAGGGGCTGTATTTAGGGGGCAGTGGAAGGGCTGTATTTAGGGGGCAGTGGAGGTGGATGCTGGTAGAGGGCTGTGGAGGGGGCTGCTTGGAGGGGTGGTGGAGGGGGCTGATTGTAGGGGTAGTGGATGGGGCTGTTTTATAGGGGCAGTGGAGGGGCTGCTGGTAGGGGGCAGTGGAGGGGCTGCTAGTAGGGGCGGTGGAGGGAGCTGCTAGTAGGGGGCAGTGCCTTGTGTACTCTCATACATTGAGCACGAGTGAACAGATCGCACAGATGCACCACTCGAAGATGTTAACATGGAACCAGGAAGTGTGCACAAAGCATGTCATATCTCATCTATATAAAAGTATTCCTCCAATATACACACACACACACACACACGCACACACGCACACACGCACACACGCACACACGCACACACGCACACACCACAAACACAACACACGCACGCACGCATGCAAACGCACATTTCACAGTTAACAATTTATAAAATATTTTCTCAGTTATTGTTGAGAACAGCATCTGTAGATGTGTCAGTAGACTAGGCTCTGAACTCGTCCTTTCACTGCCTCTTGTCTTCTCTCTCTCTCAGGCGCCCCAGAACTTCCCTCACACGCAGCGCACCCCACACATGTACTACCGCAACCAAGTCATCAGCCACCTGCAATCCCAGCATTCCATAGTGATGCTCGTCACTCAGAACCTGACTGCCTACATGAACAAGGCACGGTCATATTACAAAGGTGAGATTAGTGTGACAGTTCACCCAGAACCTGACCTCCTACATGAACAAGGCACAGTCATATTACAAAGGTGAGATTAATGTGACAGTTCACCCAGAACCTGACAGCCTACATGAACAAGGCACAGTCGTATTACAAAGGTGAGATTAGTGTGACAGTTCACTCAAAACCTGACCACCTACATGAAAAAGGCACGGTCGTACTACAAAGGTGAGATTAGTGTGACAGTTCACCCAGAACCTAACCTACGTGAACAAGGCACGGTCATATTACAAAGGTGAGATTAGTGTGACAGTTCACCCAGAACCTGACAGCCTACATGAACAAGGCACGGTCGTATTACAAAGGTGAGATTAGTGTGACAGTTCACCCAGAACCTGACAGCCTACATGAACAAGGCACGGTCGTATTACAAAGGTGAGATTAGTGTGACATTTCACTCAGAACCTGACCACCTACATGAACAAGGCACGGTCATATTACAAAGGTGAGATTAGTGTGACATTTCACTCAGAACCTGACCACCTACATGAACAAGGCACGGTCGTATTACAAAGGTGAGATTAGTGTGACAGTTCACCCAGAATCTGACCTCCTACATGAACAAGGCACGGTCATATTACAAAGGTGAGATTAGTGTGACAGTTCACTCAGAACCTGATCACCTACATGAACAAGGCATGGTCATATTACAAAGGTGACATTAGTGTAACAGTTCACTCAGAATCTGACCACCTACATGAACAAGGCATGGTCGTATTACAAAGGTGAGATTATTGTGACAGTTCACTCAGAACTTGACCACCTACATGAACAAGGCATGGTCGTATTACAAAGGTGAGATTAGTGTGACAGTTCACTCAGAACCTGACCTACATGAAGAAGGCAGTCGTATTACAAAAGTGTAATGTCACAAACAACCCAGTCATGAAACGTTTTATTTTGTTAATGTATTGTTAACAGTTTGAGAAATGTTTAAATGTATTCTAAAAACCAGTTTTTGGGTTAAATCTGTATGTAACTAGAGAACGATAGTGTGTCTGCCAACTTTTTGTTTGTTGAAATCCTGGAGATTCATCATTGTCGCGCTGTCTCTGATCTTGACATTGGAAGACGGGGTGCTGTTCAAAATTTTTTCAGCAGAAATAATTCGGTGGTTCAGCACATCTCCCATGGTGTTGTGCTGTCTTCAAGAAGGGTGGGGGGTGCTGTTGGAGATTTGCCTGGAGTCCGCGAGATACACCCAAAATCCTTGAGAATACAACTGTGTTTATTGCTTGCATGTTCAAAGAGGTGGATTCATCTGAAATGCATTTGTTTTCAATATATATTATCAACTACATTTTGTTGCTTGTTGTTTGACCATCTTCTAATGTGTGTGATCTTTTGTGGATCATCCCAAGATGCATCCTGTCTTATTGTGTAGATCATCCATAGATTGATCCTGTCTTGTAGATCAACCATAGATTGATTCTGTCTTGTAGATCATCCATATATTGATCCTGTCTTGTAGATCATCCAGATATATATCCTGTGTATTGTAGATCATCCAGAAATTCATCCTGTTGTGTATCATCAATAGATTGATCCTGTGTCTTGTAGATCATCCGTAGATTGATCCTGTGTTGTAGATCATCCATAGATTGATCCTGTGTTGTAGATCATCCTGAAGTTGATCCTCTGTTGTAGATCATCCTTAGCTTGATCTTGAATTGTATATCATCCAGAGATTGATCCTGTGTTGTAGATCATCCAGAGATTGATCCTGTGTTGTAGATCATCCATAGATTGATCCTGTGTTGTAGATCATCCTTAGCTTGATCCTGTGTTGTAGATCATCCTTAGCTTGATCCTGTGTTGTAGATCTTCCAGAGATTTATTCTGTGTTGTAGATCATCCAGAGATTGATCTTGTAGATGATCGAGAGATTCTTCCTGTTGTAGATCATCCTGAGGTTGATCCGGTGTCGATCCTGCCAGACGGTCGGTTCAACCATCTGCAGCAGGTGCAGGAGAGACTGAGGTTCCTTCGCTTCCTCCTCAAAGACGGACAACTCTGGCTCTGTGAGCCACAGGCCAAGCAGGTACGTCGCACCCTGTGGTTGACCTCACCCAAGCAGGTACGTCGCATCCTCTGGTTGACCCCACCCAAGCAGGTACGTCGCACCCTCTGGTTGACCCCAAGCAGGAATGTGGCGCCCTCTTTACTCTCAAACACAACATGCTGCTTTAGTGTGTGAAGAAATAGAGACAGTGCGCACACAGACACACACAGACACACACAGACGCACACAGACGCACACAGACGCACACAGACGCACACAGACGCACACAGACGCACACAGACGCACACAGACGCACGCACAGACACACGCACAGACACATGCGCACACACGCGTACAGACACACACACACAGACACGCACGCAGACACGCGCACAGACACATACACAAACACACACACACACACACACAGACAGTCGCACACAGACGGACACATGCGCACAGACACACGCGCACAGACACATGCGCACAGACACACGCACACACACGCACAGACACACACACACAGAGAGACACACACACGCGCACAGACACACACGCACAGACATGCACAGACACACACAAAGACACACACAGACAGACACACACAGAGGCACATACAGACAGTCACAGACAGACAGACAGACACACACACATACACAGACACACACGTGCACAGACACACACACACACACACACACACACACACACACACACACACACACACACACACACACACACACACACACACACACACACACACACACACACACACACACACACACACACACACACACACACACACACACACACACACACACACACACACACACACAGACACACACGTGCACAGACACACACACACACACACACACACAGACACACACGTGCACAGACACACACGTGCACAGACACACACACACACACACACACACACACACACACACACACACACACACACACACACACACACACACACACACACACACACACACACACACACACACACACACACACACACACACACACACACACACACACACACACACACACACACACACACACACACACACACACACACACACACACACACACACACACACACAGACAGACAGACAGACAGACAGACAGACAGACAGACAGACAGACAGACAGACAGACAGACAGACAGACAGACACACACACAGAGGCACACACAGAGGCACACACAGACAGACACACATGCACACACATACACACACACACACAGACACACACACAGACACAGAGGCATACACAGACAGACAGAGGCATACACAGACAGACAGGCAGGCAGGCAGGCAGGCAGGCAGGCAGGCAGGCAGGCAGGCAGGCAGGCAGGCAGGCAGGCAGGCAGGCAGGCAGGCAGGAAGGCAGGCAGGCAGGCAGGCAGGCAGGCAGGCAGGCAGGCAGACAGACGCAGGCACACGCACGCACGCACGCACGCACGCACGCACGCACGCACACACACACACAGAGGCACACACAGACAGCCAGACAGGCACGCACACACAGACAGACACACGCAAACACACACAGACACACATGCACACACACACACACTTGTGCACACACATTTTTAAACCTTTGGGCCGAAGATCCAACGGCAGGCAGACAGACAGACGCAGGCACACGCACGCACGCACGCACACACACACACACACACACACACAGAGGCACACACAGACAGCCAGACAGGCACGCACACACAGACAGACACACGCAAACACACACAGACACACATGCACACACACACACACTTGTGCACACACATTTTTAAACCTTTGGGCCGAAGATCCAACGGTCTATTGCCATCACTCTGCGTCCGCTGTTAGCTGCCGTATCTCAGAAACCGTTCAGCAACTTTGTCTCTAATTTTGCATTGACATATCTTAGGGCATTGCTACTATGTACAAGAAATCTGTATTTGATGGAATCATTCTAAGGGCACCTAATGACCCCCCCAAAAAGGACCCCAAACCTGTTAAATTTTCACATTTTGTCTATTTTTTTCAAAAAGTATTCAGTGACTTTTTCTCTAATTTTGCATAGACATTTCATGTGGTAGTGTATTTGATTGAATCATTTTAAGGGCATCAAAGGTCCCCTAAAATGCAAAATTTGCTAACTAAATTGTCCTCTACAGCAGTAGCTGTATTTATAACTTGATGGCAAACCCTTTTCCAACAACATCTGTCACATGCCGAGTCTGTGTCTTGCATGGATCAGAGGTTGTCTTTTCTGTTATTTCAAAAAGTTTTTTTCTAAGAAATGTTATTTGATTGAATCATTCTAAGGGCATCTCGGGGCTTTCCATAAAGCTAATCCTTTTTCCAACAACATCCCACCCCACTGCAGCTAAGATTCTCTGGCTGCTATTGTTTGATGGAAACTGTGACTAATCTGTAATTGGTCACAGGCAGAGGCTTGTGTCAACAGACAGGTGCAGTAGACCCCTGTTAACCCATTAGCACTCAGCAAGTTATTTTACAAGTTACTACATGATGAAACCTTTTAGTATGTTGTTTTTTCAACAACATACTAAAAGGTTTCATCATGTAGATAATTGCTCAATGAAATATGTTGACCATACTGAGCTTGGTAAATGGTAATTTTTATAATGAATCACATTTTGAGAATGCATGTCATTGTTTGCAGTGTAACATTTGTATGCTTAATTTTCTGCTGCTACAATATTTGGCGGAGATTGATCGTAGAAATTGGTGGTGTAAAAAGTGGATAAACAAGTGGAATTACTGATTGATAAGTATTATTTTTTGCCTTAATATCATTCATAAAGTTGCAATAAACATATATTGAGTAGCATTTGTGCTTAAAGTTAGTTAGTTAAAGTATTTTAGAACACCTTAGTATAGTGAGTGATAATAGGGTAACTCAGTTAGGCGGCTTAGCCTTCGATAACTTGTAAACAAGATTTAACAAACCTGATTATGTGGTAGAATATATAGGAGATAAAGTAACAACCATCAAACTACTTACACAAGATAATATCTGTGTAAGCCAATACTTGCTATATATTTTGGTTAGGTAGCATTGTTGTTAAAATTAAGCAAGGGCGATAGTCGGGCGGCGTAACCTAAATAAATAAAGCAGCCTAACATAACGTAATTGATTGTATTTAAATTAGGTCACTACCGGTGATGTTAGCGTTCGTATTAGGATAAATAGTCGGCTGTGTAATTGAAATTTGTAACCTAAAGTGTGCTGTAGTACACAGGAAACAGTCTTTATAAAGACTAAGTTAGTTAAGTTATTAAATAAATTCTGATCGGGATATGGCGCCTTGCAAGCGGAAAATCAAGGCAAAGCGACACTTGGTGTGCGATCACTGCTACAGCTGGGTAGATTTTGCATCGTCCGGGTGTGGAAAGTCATGGGCAGAAACCATGGAGGAAGGATTCACCTTTCAGTGCATTGGATGTTGGAAGGTGGAGTGTTTGCAGAAGGAGATAGTTAGGTTGACAGATATTGTGAAGGGAATGGAGATGGGAATTAGCAAGGAGGCAGGTCGAATGGAGAGAGACGACAGGGAGAGAGGTGAGGATACTGCAAGACTGAAGGAGAATAGCAGTGGCAAGAAAACTGAGGAAAGGAGATTGAGAGGAGAGAAGGTGATTGGAGGGGAAGAAATTGGAAAATCGACAACAGAAAACGTGACAAGCGTGAAGGTGACAGGGAAGAAAGTGACTGTAGAGAAGGAGGGAGGGAAGATGGAACGGGAGAGGAGAGAGGAAAATGAGACGGGACGAAAGAAGAAGGGACGAAGGGAAGTGAGAGCAAATGTGATAGAAGAGAAGTCGATAAAAGGGACGCTGACAGGAGGAAAGGTGACAAGAGAAAAAGCGACAGGAAAGAATGGATCGGAAGAGAATGTGACAGGAGAGAAGACGGCAGGGGGGAAAGACAACAACCAGACAGATGCAAACCGAAGAAGGAGCTATTCTAAGGCAGTGATTGAGGGGGCAATGAGGAAAGAGGGTGTTTATGGGTGACTCCATTATGAGAAAGACGGACAAGACACTGAGCGAGGGGAAGGACATCGTTGTTTGTTTACCGGGGGCTAGGATTGAACATGTAACTGACAGGGTAGAGAAGGTATTGGGACATGGCAAGGGGGGGGGTCTATACTGGTACATGTAGGAACAAATAATGCAGACAGGGAGGGAACAATTGCGATAGTACAGAAGTATAGACAGTTAGTGACGAAGCTAAAGAAGACGAGAGTCGAACAGGTTATTTTGTCAGGAATTTTGCCAGTAATGGGAGGAAGGGGGGCAACGTATAGAAACTGCAAGAGGATGGCGATCAATGCACTAGCGGAGCAGATGTGTGAAGAAGAGGGGGTGGGATTCACAGATTTATGGGGATACTTTGTTGGGAGGGAAGATATGTACATGAGAGATGGCCTCCATCTTAGTGGAAAGGGGGCAGCAGTTTTCTCAGAGAATCTGCTGCAATCTGTTGACAGTGGGACAGGTTGCATCTATTTAAACTAGATTCGCAGGGGGGACTCACAGAAAAGCCTGAAAATGGAGGCATAGATAAAGACAGCACAAATAAATCAACAAATAACAGTCTGGAAAACTCTTCTGAAGCTGGATATAAATGTGTTTGTTTAAATGCAAGGAGTATAGTAAACAAAAGAAATGAACTAAACATTATGGTAGAAGATATTGACCCTCATATAATAGGTATAACTGAATCCTGGACCACCACCGATATATCAGATGCTGAATTGGGACTGACAGGATATGTAATGTTTAGAAAAGATAGAATAGGAATAAAGGGAGGTGGAGTTATTTTATATATTAAAGAATCTATTCAGGCTTATGAAATAAAATTAGAAAGAGAAGCAGATTGCGAAGAAGCTGTTTGGTGTAACATAGTTACAGGAAACTCAACGTTAACAGTTGGGTTAGCTTATCGAAGTCCAAACATAAGCATAGAAGAGAATGAAAAAATACAAAACGCTATAAGGGAAGTAAGCAAACGGGACTGTATTATTATGGGGGATTTTAACCATGGGCATATACAATGGAAATCTCTACAGAGTATGGGGAGAGAGGACCACAAGTTTTTAGTTTTAGTTCAAGATACATTCCTTTCTCAACATGTGCTAGAACCAACCAGGGGTGAGAATGTGTTAGACATAGTTTTGTCCTCACAGAATGAATTAGTTGACAATGTCAAGATATGTGAGCCACTGGGGAGTAGCGATCACAACCAGATACATTTTACCATCAAAGTAAAATCAGAAAGGAATAGCAAAAAGCAGTATAGGAGAAATTTCCACAAAGGAAGGTATAAGGACATGAGGAAATATTTAGCAAAGATAGACTGGAATAAGACACTGAAAAATAAGACGGCAACAGAATGCTGGAATATATTAAAGAGTGAAATTAAGTGCATAATCGATCAATTTGTACCCTTCAAAAAACAAGGAAAACGGTCCAAAAAGAAACACTTATCGAAAGAAGCCATTAGAAAAATTAAGTATAAACAAATGATGTGGAAGTCATATAGATGTACTGGAAATGATGAAGACTACAACAATTATAAAGAAGCACTTAACCAAGCTACAGCTGAAATTAGAAATTCAAAGAGAAGCAATGAACAACAATTAGCTAGTAATATAAAACATGACAGCAAGAGTTTTTATGCGTATGTTCGAAGCAAACAGAAAGTTCAAGATAAGGTCGGTCCTCTAGAAGATAGTGCTGGAAATATGATATCAGAGGGATTCATAATGGCAGAAGACCTGAATGAGTACTTTAGTTCAGTGTTTACCAGGGAAGATATTAGTTCACTGCCAATACCAGAGGCTAAGTTCAAGGGGGCAGATTCAGACTATTTAGGACAATTAATTGTAACCCCGGAAATGGTAGCTAAGAAAATAAGGGCTATGAAGGAAAATAAATCACCTGGAGTGGATGGTATTCCACCCAAACTACTATTGGAAATTGTAGAACAAATTAGCATACCACTTGCAACAGTTTTCAACTTGTCATTAGAAGAGGGAGTGGTTCCTTTAGAATGGAAAGAAGCAAACATTATACCGTTATTCAAAAAAGGTTCGAGAAACAAGTCGGAGAACTACAGACCAGTGAGTTTAACATCGGTGATTTGTAAATTATTAGAAAGACTAATTAAAGATCACATGGTGGATTTTCTTGTTAAACAAAACTTGATAAACCCATCTCAACATGGTTTTTTTAAAGCGAGGTCATGCTTAACAAATATGTTATGTTTTTTGGAAGACATCACTAAGTGGGTAGATGAGGGAACACCAGTAGATATCGTCTACTTAGATTTTCAAAAAGCTTTTGACAAAGTACCACATCAAAGATTACTGCTTAAACTAAAGGCCCATGGCATAGGAAATGGTATAATAAACTGGATAGAACAATGGCTGATTGACAGAAGACAACGTGTAGTAGTTGATGGGGAGGCTTCAAACTGGAAATCGGTATTGAGTGGGGTACCACAGGGATCAGTATTAGGTCCTATATTATTCTTAATATACATCAACGATTTGGATGATGAAATAACAAGCAAGGTGTTGAAATTTGCGGATGATACAAAAGTGTTTAGAAGGATTAAAAGTGATGGAGATAGACAGCATTTACAAGATGATCTTGACAGGTTGATGAAATGGTCTGAAAAATGGCAAATGATGTTCAATTTTGGGAAATGTAAATGCCTCCACATAGGACATGGGAACGAAGAGGTAGAATATACATTGGGGGGTACTGTACTAAGTACTACTGTAAAAGAAAAGGACTTAGGGTTAACCGTTAGTGCTGATATGAAGATTTCAGAGCAGTGCGGAATTGCAGCTTCAAAGGGAAATCAAATCCTTGGATTAATTAGGCGAAACATAACGTATAAGGAATAAGAGCTAATAATACCGCTGTACAAAACAATAGTTAGGCCTCATTTAGAATATTGTATTCAAGCGTGGAGGCCATATCGCAGGAAGGACATAGATATGCTAGAAAGAGTGCAGAGGAGAGCAACTAAAATGATACAAAATCTGAGGGATCTTAGTTATGAAATACGCCTAAAAAAATGCGGTTTAACAACACTAGAGACCAGGAGATTGAGAGGAGATCAGATAGAAGTGTTTAAAATATTGAAGGGTTATGAAAATATTGATAGAAATATGTTTTTCTCAGTTAAGAAAGATAGAAGGACTAGAGGACATGATCTTGCATTAGCAAAGGAGCACAGTAGATTGGATATAAGAAAGTTTTCATTTTCACAAAGGACTGTAAATGAATGGAACAGATTACCTGCTGATTGTGTGGGTGCTAGTAGCGTGAATATGTTTAAAAATAAAATCGACACATACCTCAGACGGGCGGGATACACATAGATAAAAAGGTCGGACTCTCGAAAAGCCAAGGGCTTCCTTGTCCACCTGCTACCTAGAGTTAATTCTCTGGGTGGCAATCTTGTTACAAGTTGCGTTCATCTGAAAGATTATTCAATTACCTATCCAATGATAATACATATGTTGTTGTGTTGGAAATATATAGCTTTGGTATATTGTACACGAGGCTTGTGATAGGAAACTATTGGACATTGTGACAGTCCAGAAAGACAGTATGAGATGTGTCACTATATGAAGTGTGATTTTCAGATACTTCATTTTGTAGTGCTATGGATTATGATGGGCCTCTCCATTAGCTCCCTATACATTTATGTGAAATATATCATTATGTCTTTAAAATATTTCAGAACAGTAAAAGAACAGTTGCTGCGGAACAGTAAAATTAGGACTATTTTAGTACTTGTAACTAAAAATAGACTCCATATTCAATTCACATCCATAAATGATATATTCTGATTTACACAATAACAAGAATTACTAAGATTGGAAGGTGGTTGAGAAGGGAGATAAATGAGATCATTATAAAGTTGGAGCCTGGCCGCCCAGCCATGGGCTTAGCTAGCCCCTAAGGCTAAGGCTAAGCTGCAACTGTCTTTGAGTTTGTTTACATTTTGACAAACTACTATTATATAGCACTAATTTTTGAATTGGCATGACTAATGCTAATATATCCCACAAAATGACTTCTACAGGAAACAACGTTGGTGTAAATTTTCATCCCATTATTCTTACTGACAAAGACCTGTAAGTTAGGTGAGTAACACCTTCGAAGTTCTGACAGCAGGACACTGCCTTCGGTGAAGTCGAGACTAAAGTTTGACAAAGGCTTCAAATTCAAACGGTCTATCATGGTCCAGCTGACCCATTTTTAGTCCTTTGGCCGAAGGTCCAAGGGACTATTGCCATCACTCTGCGTCCGCCGTCCGCCGTTAGCTGCCATATCTCAGAAACCGTTCAGCAACTTTTTCTCTAATTTTGCATAGACATATCTTAGGGCACTGCCACTATGCACGAGAAATCTGTATTTGATTGAATCATTGTAAGGGCTCCCTAGGGCCTCCAAGGACCCCAAAACTGGTAAAAATGTAACATTTTGCCTATTTTTTCAAAAACTGTTCAGCAACTTTTTCTCTAATTTTGCATATACATTTCCTGTGGTAGTGTCACTGTACACAAGAAATCTGTATTTGATTGAATCATTCTAAGGGCACCAAAGGTCCCCTAAAATGTTAAATTTGCTAACTAAATTGTCTGCGGTAGCAGCAGATCTATCATGCTTCCAGTCCTTTTGTTCAACTAATCCCTTTTCCTACAACATCTGTCACACCTCACTGTGGAGGGCCAGTCTGCCTTACTGGAAACTGTGACTAATCTGTAATTTGTCACTGGCAGAGGCTTCCAGGTTCCTTTTCTGGCAAAATACACAAAATCTACTGCTAGGGGATAATCTCAAGGGCCCTTCTCAAAACCACATCGCTGTGTCGCCTTCTTCTGGTAGGATGAGTTACCACAAGGAGAAAACTTGTCTCCTTTGTTATTTGCTATTTACCTAAATGATTTTGAACAGAGTGTTAGTCATAATTATAAGGGAGTTGACATGGCAGCTGGTGAAATTTACAACAACCTTAGTGATGATGATGTAGAAAATGTACGTTCTACTATATGCTGATGACACTAAAATGATTGAATCAAATACAGATTTCTTGCTTGTGTATAGTGGATCTATGTCAACTCTTCTAATGGTTGACAGTTGGTTGTTTCAGGATGATCCCTTAAAATGTAAGCCCAACTGTCCAGGTGTCTAGTGGGTGCTGGCTGGGAAGCTATTCCCCTTCCCAAAACATCTGTCTGTCATATGCGGAGTCTGTGTCTTGCATGGATATCTGTTTTTATGCAGTTGTTTTATATAAGCAGGAAGTTTGTGAAATTAGTTATTCTTAGGCCACAGAAACAAATTCCCAGTTTCTCATCAATGCATGTATTTAAAAACAACATTTTATTTTCTATTATAATTATTCCTCTAAATGCAAGACATGGTGCAATAAGTGAACAGTAAACATGTCAACATTTTACTTCCATCATAACCCTTTATGGTCTGTAACTATGATTCACCAAAAAACATTTGATTAATAATTACCTACAGGGTTGTTTGATTTATGCTGGGCAGAAACGGCAACAATATAAAATACATGCCATTGATAGGCAAACGTGTTCTTTTTATAGAAAACGTCAGTTTCTTTCTGTACCTGTCTACGTATGATAACCATTTGTCCGCCCTGCTCACAATAAACATCACATGAATGATCAAAGGAAGATCACTGCCACTTAACTTGTGGATTATTATTATAAAACTGCTATGCTACTACTTGGTGGACAGTTAATTAGTGGCTCAAGTTCAAATACATCAGGACGTTTTTCACACTTGGTAGTTTAGGCTCGGTAGTGTGCTGGCAGACACTAAACCTATAGACTTGTGTGAAAAGGATACCCGGTAGTTGGCAGAAGAACTAACTTCAAAGCACCATTGCATCCATTTAGCCAGGCAGCAGTCACACTGTCCCAGTGTCTGATGCTACCTTTTGCTCTCAAATAATCTGTCCTCTTAGTTTTACACATAAAGACATAATTTGGCATAACTTGATAAGTTTTTGTAGCAGCACATTTGTACTTCCAGTGTATCATTGCAACATAACATACATATTACACACTGTGTGCCACATTTGAATGTTGTGCATGTAATATTTCCACGCAATCCATTTGCACATATAATGTAAAACTTCAACAACCGTTTTCTTCATTTTCACTTTTTGAACCCTACCACGTTCAATGCTCCGCCGTTAGTTGCCATATCTCAGAAACCGTTCAGCAACTTTTTCTCAAATTTTGCATAGGTATATCTTAGGGCACTGCCACTATGTGCAAGAAATCTGTATTTGATTGAATCGTTCTAAGGACACCCCAAAGTGCAAAAGTTTTACATTATCTAGTGATGTGGTTTTGAGAAGGGCCCTTGAGACCACCCCCAACAGTAGATTTTGTTTATTGTGCCACAAAGTCAACACCAAGACTAATTTCTGTTGCCTAGTGTTACTGTTCCATTGAGACCTTGACTAATCTTTAATTGGTCACAGCTCCCAGGCAGAGTAGACACACTAGACCCCTGTTAGACTGAACAGTTGCCTAACACGTTTTATCTTCAAAACTATTAATTTTCTATAATTGAAAGTTGTGTTTATTTTGATGTTCATTTAATTATTATAAAATGGTGTGACTGTGGTGTCTATTGGTTAAAGATGTATTGCCTGTAGAAACCTGTAGGTGACAAACATAGAAAATTAATATTCTGTCACCTGTAGGTGACAAACATAGAAAATTAATATTCTGGACAACTATAGAGTGAAATATCCTACACTTTATTGATATCAAATGCATTCTACTGTTCTGTTTACGCTTGCCATGCCTTGTGTAGACATGGTACTGTATAAATCAATTGTATCAATATAAACTAATGTCAACCGTTAGAAGAGTTGACATGGTTCCGCTATACACAAGCAAGAAATCTGTATTTGATTGAATCATTCTAGTGTCATCAGCATATAGTAGAACATACATTTTCTACATCATCATCACTAAGGTTGTTGTAAATTTCACCAGCTGCCATGTCAAGTCCGTTATAATTGTGACTAACAGTGTTCAAAATGATTCAGGTAAATAGCAAATAACAAAGGACACAAGTTTTCTCCTTGCCATACCTCTACACATGAGAAGAAGGCTGACACAGCCTGTCCCTGATTTATACATGATTTAGCATTTTTATATATGTTGTATACAACTTTCAATACAATACCATTAATACCACATGAAATTATCTTAGACCACAGGGAGGACCGGTCTACTAAATCAAATGATTTCTTATAATCGATGAAGGCACAATAAAGCCTTTTGCGTCGAGACAAATACAATTCCACCAATATCCCTATTTGAACACTGCCTGTTCTTCACCTATTTCATTCGCTTTGTTTAGGTATGTGGTCAGCTGGTATTCTGAACAATCACTAAGGATTAATGAACACTTGTGCAGAATGTCACCCACTTGGCAGGTTTAATTGATCTATTCAGCAATGAGGACACTGCTTAGGCCTCACTCTGGACACTGTCACTCACAGTGTTGTGTATTGTCTTAGTTGGTGCATTGAGCTAATCTACTTGACCATGAATCAGTGGTGGCTCTGGTTGTGTATTACACCCAGCTGTGGAGCTAAGATTCTCTGCCTGCTATTGTTTGATGGAAACTGTGACTAATCTGTAATTGGTCCTGGCAGTAGCTTGTGTCAACAGACAGCACTAAGCCACTAGACCCCTGTTAAACTGGACAGTTGCCTGTAGGTTTTAAACTGTGTCAAACAGTGAGTCTACCTTTTGCTCTCAAATAATCTGTCCTCTTAGTTTTACACATAAAGACATAATCTGGCATAACTTGATAAGTCTTTGGACCAGCACATTTGTACTTCCAGTGTATCATTGCAACATAACATACATATTACATACTGTGTGCCACATTTGAATGTTGTGCATGTAATGTTTCCATGCAATCCATTTGCATATATAATGTAAAACTTCAACAGCCGTTTTCTTCATTTTCACTTTTTGATCCCTACCATGTTCAATGCTCCATAACTTTGCCAATTTTTGTAGCAGTCATATTTTTGAAACTGTGTAAAGCACTCTACCAAACCTTTACAAGGATGTAAGAAAACAATGTTACAATTTTTCCGACTTATCACTCATTTGGTCAGCCGGGGTCACATATAGACGTATTAGTCCAAAGGACTTCAGGGCCACTTGGCCCATTTTTTTATGTATGGTGTCGCAACGATTGTGTTTGTTGATGCGTCACTCTTGTGTCTGATGACGTGTCACTCTAGTGTCTGTCTGTTTCAGATTTGGGTGTGTCTGGCAGAGAATGCGATCTACCCGTGCGACAGAGAGAACTGCTTCAAGTGGTTCTCCAAGGTCAGTCTCAAGTGGTCAGAGGTCATATACGACAGTGCATGAGATGTGTCATGTGTGTCTTGTGTCTGTCGTGGTTGATGATATGTCATGTGTCTATCACAGTTGGTGATGTGTCGTGTGTCTTTCACAGTTGGTGACGTGTCATGTGTCTGTCACAGATGGTGACATGTCGTGTGTCTGTCACAGTTGGTGACGTGTCATTTGTCTGTCACAGTCGGTGATGTGTCGTGTGTCTGTCACAGTTGGTGACGTGCTGTGTGCATGTGACAGTTGATGACATATCTGTCACAGTTGGTGACATGTCGTGTGTCTGTCACAGTTGGTGACGTGTCGTGTGTCTGTCACAGTTGGTGATGTGTTGTGTGTCTGTCACAGTTGGTGACATGTCATGTGTCTGTCACGGTTGGTGATGTGTCGTGTGTCTGTCACAGTTGGTGATGTGTCGTGTGTCTGTCACAGTTGGTGACATGGCATGTGTCTG
This sequence comes from Escarpia spicata, assembly GCA_963995525.1. Taxonomy (NCBI): domain Eukaryota; kingdom Metazoa; phylum Annelida; class Polychaeta; order Sabellida; family Siboglinidae; genus Escarpia; species Escarpia spicata. The sequence goes on from OZ023207.1 coordinate 755,358, forward strand.
TCACAGTTGGTCATGTGTCCTGTGTCTGTAACAGTTGGTGACATGGCGTGTGTCTTTCACAATTGGTGACATGTGTGTCTGTCACAGTTGGTGACATGTGTGTCTGTCACAGTTGGTGACATGTGTGTCTGTCACAGTTGGTGACGTGTCGTGTGTCTGTCACAGTTGGTGATGTGTCGTGTGTCTGTCACAGTTGGTGACATGTCGTGTGTCTGTCACAGTTGGTGATGTGTCGTGTGTCTGTCACAGTTGGTGATGTGTCATGTGTCTGTCACAGTTGGTGACATGGTGTGTTTCTGTCACAATGTGTGACATGTGTGTCTGTCACAGTTGGTGACATGTCGTGCATCTGTCACAGTTGGTGATGTTTCGTGTGTCTGTCACAGTTGGTGTCATATCGTATGTCTCACAGTTGGTGACGTTTCGTGTGTTTGTCACAGTTGGTGACGTGTCGTATGTCTGTCACAGTTGATGGGGGAGGAGCCTGATCTGGATCCAGAGATCACGAAGGACTTCTTGGAGCAGAACATCCTCCAGTTTGATCCGTCGCTGCTCACAGAGAACGGCATGAAGTGAGTGGGACGGTGCAGTGGGGCAGGGCATTGGTTTAAGAGGACGGCATGAAGTGAGTGGGACGGTGCAGTGGGGCAGGGCATTGGTTTAAGAGGACGGCATGAAGTGAGTGGGACGGTGCAGTGGGGCAGGGCATTGGTTTAAGAGGACGGCATGAAGTGTGTGGGACGGTGCAGTGGGGCAGGTCATTGGTTTAAGAGGACGGCATGAAGTGAGTGGGACGGTGCAGTGGGGCAGCTCATTAGTTTAAGAGGACGGCACGAAGTGAGTGGGACGGTGCAGTGGGGCAGCTCATTGGTTTAAGAGAACGGCATGAAGTGAGTGGGACGGTGCAGTGGGGCAGCTCATTGGTTTAAGAGAACGGCATGAAGTGAGTGGGACGGTGTAGTGGGGCAGCTCATTGGTTTAAGAGGACGGCACGAAGTGAGTGGGACGGTGTAGTGGGGCAGCTCATTGGTTTAAGAGAACGGCACGAAGTGAGTGGGACGGTGCAGTGGGGCAGGGCATTGGTTTAAGAGGATGGCACGAAGTGAGTGGGACGGTGCAGTGGGGCAGCTCATTGGTTTAAGAGGACGGCGTGAAGTGAGTGGGACGGTGCAGTGGGGCAGCTCATTGGTTTAAGAGAACGGCATGAAGTGAGTGGGACGGTGCAGTGGGGCAGCTTATTGGTTTAAGAGAACGGCATGAAGTGAGTGGGACGGTGCAGTGGGGCAGCTCATTGGTTTAAGAGAACGGCATGAAGTGAGTGGGTTTAAGAGGAACCTGTAGAAAAGTGTAAATGTATGTCATCTTGAATGCCCATGTGGGAGTGTCTATACACCATATGGGAGTGTCTATACACCATGTGGGAGTGTCTATACACCATGTTGGAGTGTCTATACACCATGTTGGAGTGTCTATACACCATGTGACAGTGTCATGTGGGAGTGTCTATACTCCATGTGGGAGTGTCTATACACCATGTGGGAGTGTCTATACACCATGTTGGAGTGTCTATACACCATGTGGGAGTGTCTATACACCACGTTGGAGTGTCTATACACCACGTTGGAGTGTCTATACACCACGTGGGAGTGTCTATACACCACGTGGGAGTGTCTATACACCATGTTGGAGTGTCTATACACCACGTGGGAGTGTCTATACACCATGTGGGAGTGTCTATACACCATGTTGGAGTGTCTACACCATGTTGGAGTGTCTATACACCATGTGACAGTGTCATGTGGGAGTGTCTATACTCCATGTGGGAGTGTCTATACACCATGTGGGAGTGTCTATACACCATGTGACAGTGTCATGTGGGAGTGTCTATACACCATGTTGGAGTGTCTATACACCATGTGGGAATGTCTATACACTATGTTGGAGTGTCTATACACCACGTGGGAGTGTCTATACACCATGTGGGAGTGTCTATACACCACGTGGGAGTGTCTATACACCACGTGGGAGTGTCTATACACCATGTTGAGTGTCTATACACCATGTTGGAGTGTCTATACACCATGTTGGAGTGTCTATACACCATGTGACAGTGTCATGTGGGAGTGTCTATACTCCATGTTGGAGTGTCTATACACCATGTGGGAATGTCTGTACACTATGTTGGAGTGTCTATACACCATGTGGGAGTGTCTATACATCATGTGACAGTGTCATGTGGGAGTGTCTATACACCATGTTGGAGTGTCTATACACCATGTGGGAATGTCTATACACTATGTTGGAGTGTCTATACACCACGTGGGAGTGTCTATACACCACGTGGGAGTGTCTATACACCACGTGGGAGTGTCTATACACCATGTGGGAGTGTCTATACACCATTTTGGAGTGTCTACACGCCATGTGCTTGACCAGACAATGTAGAAGACTTCCTTGATGACACCTGTGTTGTCTGGTGGCTGAGATGTCAAGGATATCTTTTAACAAAGCATACACGCACATATAGGGACACTGATTTTCCATTTCAAAAAGGCAAATTCTGTTTCAATTCTTTAAAAAAAAGGCAAATTCCGTTTCAAATGACACATTTTCCATTTCAGAAAAAAATTATGTTTCAAACGATGCATTTTCCGTGTCAAATGACGCAGTTTTCATTTAAAAAGTGGCATACTGGCAAGTTTCATATTTCAAATACATCTGATCTACACCTGTGAGTTGACCTAGATCTCACTTGCAGCTGCTTTGAGCGGTTCTTCAAGGCAGTCAACTCCAAGGACGGTCGAATCATCGCTCGCCGCCGCTCTGGCTACATGATGGATGACCTTGACCTCATAGGCCTCGACTACCTCTGGCGGGTAAGTGACTGTGACCTCTCAGTGTGTCACTTGACCTCTTTACATGAATACATTGCGCTTGTGCAGGTCGTGCTGTGTGGTCTGTACCAGGTAGAAACTTGTCACTTGCAGGTCGTGCTGTGTGGTCTGTACCAGGTAGAAACTTGTCACTTGCAGGTCGTGCTGTATGGTCTGTACCAGGTAGAAACTTGTCACTTGCAGGTCGTGCTGTATGGTCTGTACCAGGTAGAAACTTGTCACTTGCAGGTCGTGCTGTATGGTCTGTACCAGGTAGAAACTTGTCACTTGCAGGTCGTGCTGTATGGTCTGTACCAGGTAGAAACTTGTCACTTGCAGGTCGTGTTGTATGGTCTGTACAAGGTAGAAACTTGTCACTTGCAGGTCGTGCTGTGTGGTCTGTACCAGGTAGAAACTTGTCGCTTGCAGGTCGTGCTGTATGGTCTGGATGAAGTGGCAGAGAAAGCCATTGCGCTGCTGAAAGACATCTACACCAACCTGGGCCCTCGACTACAGTCAAAGCAGGTAACTTAAGCACGCATGCATACATGGACGCGCACACATGCACACACTTCCTACTGTTGTGAGAATGCTAGGGTGGCCGATATATATACAGGGTACATAAAAGGATACTTGATGTCCCCAGAGTGTGTCTGTAAGGATACTTTATGTCCACACAGTGTGTCTGTAAGGATACTTGATGTCCCCACATTGTGTCTGTAAGGATACTTGATGTCCACACAGTGTGTCTGTAAGGATACTTGATGTCCCCACAGTGTGTCTGTAAGGATACTTGATGTCCCCACAGTGTGTCTGTAAGGATACTTGATGTCCACACAGTGTGTCTGTAAGGATACTTGATGTCCCCACAGTGTGTCTGTAAGGATACTTGATGTCCCCACAGTGTGTCTGTAAGGATACTTGATGTCCACACAGTGTGTCTGTAAGGATACTTGATGTCCACACAGTGTGTCTGTAAGGATACATGATGTCCACACAGTGTGTCTGTAAGGATACTTGATGTCCACACAGTGTGTCTGTAAGGATACTTGATGTCCACACAGTGTGTCTGTAAGGATACTTGATGTCCCCAGAGTGTGTCTGTAAGGATACTTTATGTCCACACAGTGTGTCTGTAAGGATACATGATGTCCCCACAGTGTGTCTGTAGGGATACTTGATGTCCACACAGTGTGTCTGTAGGGATACTGGATGTCCACACAGTGTGTCTGTAAGGATACTTGATGTCCCCACAGTGTGTCTGTAAGGATACTTGATGTCCACACAGTGTGTCTGTAAGGATACTTGATGTCCACACAGTGTGTCTGTAAGGATACTTGATGTCCCCACAGTGTGTCTGTAAGGATACTTGATGTCCACACAGTGTGTCTGTAAGGATACTTGATGTCCACACAGTGTGTCTGTAAGGATACTTGATGTCCCCACAGTGTGTCTGTAAGGATACTTGATGTCCACACAGTGTGTCTGTAAGGATACTTGATGTCCACACAGTGTGTCTGTAAGGATACTTGATGTCCCCACAGTGTGTCTGTAAGGATACTTGATGTCCACACAGTGTGTCTGTAAGGATACTTGATGTCCACACAGTGTGTCTGTAAGGATACTTGATGTCCACACAGTGTGTCTGTAAGGATACTTGATGTCCACCCAGTGTGTCTGTAAGGATACTTGATGTCCACCCAGTGTGTCTGTAAGGATACTTGATGTCCACACAGTGTGCCTGTAAGGATACTTGATGTCCACACAGTGTGTCTGTAAGGATACTTGATGTCCACACAGTGTGTCTGTAAGGATACTTGATGTCCACACAGTGTGTCTGTAAGGATACTTGATGTCCCCAGAGTGTGTCTGTAAGGATACTGGATGTCCACACAGTGTGTCTGTAAGGATACTTGATGTCCTCACAGTGTGTCTGTAAGGATACTGGATGTCCACACAGTGTGTCTGTAAGGATACTTGATGTCCCCAGAGTGTGTCTGTAAGGATACTTTATGTCCACACAGTGTGTCTGTAAGGATACTGGATGTCCACACAGTGTGTCTGTAAGGATACTGGATGTCCACACAGTGTGTCTGTAGGGATACTTTATGTCCACACAGTGTGCCTGTAAGGATACTTGATGTCCTCACAGTGTGTCTGTAAGGATACTTGATGTCCACACAGTGTGTCTGTAAGGATACTTGATGTCCACACAGTGTGTCTGTAAGGATACTTGATGTCCTCACAGTGTGTCTGTAAGCATACTTGATGTCCCCACAGTGTGTCTGTAAGGATACTTGATGTCCACCCAGTGTGTCTGTAAGGATACTTGATGTCCACCCAGTGTGTCTGTAAGGATACTTGATGTCCCCACAGTGTGTCTGTAAGGATACTTGATGTCCCCACAGTGTGTCTGTAAGGATACTTGATGTCCACACAGTGTGTCTGTAAGGATACTTGATGTCCCCACAGTGTGTCTGTAAGGATACTTGATGTACACCCAGTGTGTCTGTAAGGATACTTGATGTCCACACAGTGTGTCTGTAAGGATACTTGATGTCCCCACAGTGTGTCTGTAAGGATACTTGATGTCCACCCAGTGTGTCTGTAAGGATACTTTATGTCCACACAGTGTGTCTGTAGGGATACTTGATGTCCACACAGTGTGTCTGTAAGGATACTTGATGTCCTCACAGTGTGTCTGTAAGGATACTTGATGTCCACACAGTGTGTCTGTAAGGATACTTGATGTCCACACAGTGTGTCTGTAAGGATACTTGATGTCCTCACAGTGTGTCTGTAAGCATACTTGATGTCCCCACAGTGTGTCTGTAAGGATACTTGATGTCCACCCAGTGTGTCTGTAAGGATACTTGATGTCCACCCAGTGTGTCTGTAAGGATACTTGATGTCCCCACAGTGTGTCTGTAAGGATACTTGATGTCCTCACAGTGTGTCTGTAAGGATACTTGATGTCCCCACAGTGTGTCTGTAAGGATACTTGATGTCCTCACAGTGTGTCTGTAAGGATACTTGATGTCCACACAGTGTGTCTGTAAGGATACTTGATGTCCACCCAGTGTGTCTGTAAGGATACTTGATGTCCTCACAGTGTGTCTGTAAGGATAGTTGATGTCCACACAGTGTGTCTGTAAGGATACTTGATGTCCACACAGTGTGTCTGTAAGGATACTTGATGTCCCCACATTGTGTCTGTAAGGATACTTGATGTCCACACAGTGTGTCTGTAAGGATACTTGATGTCCACACAGTGTGTCTGTAAGGATAGTTGATGTCCACACAGTGTGTCTGTAAGGATACTTGATGTCCACACAGTGTGTCTGTAAGGATACTTGATGTCCACACAGTGTGTCTGTAAGGATACTTGATGTCCCCACATTGTGTCTGTAAGGATACTTTATGTCCACACAGTGTGTCTGTAAGGATACATGATGTCCCCACAGTGTGTCTGTAGGGATACTTGATGTCCCCACAGTGTGTCTGTAAGGATACTTGATGTCCACACAGTGTGTCTGTAAGGATACTTGATGTCCCCACATTGTGTCTGTAAGGATACTTGATGTCCACACAGTGTGTCTGTAAGGATACTTGATGTCCACACAGTGTGTCTGTAAGGATAGTTGATGTCCACACAGTGTGTCTGTAAGGATACTTGATGTCCACACAGTGTGTCTGTAAGGATACTTGATGTCCACACAGTGTGTCTGTAAGGATACTTGATGTCCCCACATTGTGTCTGTAAGGATACTTTATGTCCACACAGTGTGTCTGTAGGGATACATGATGTCCCCACAGTGTGTCTGTAGGGATACTTGATGTCCCCACAGTGTGTCTGTAAGGATACTTGATGTCCCCACAGTGTGTCTGTAAGGATACTTGATGTCCCCACAGTGTGTCTGTAAGGATACTTGATGTCCCCACAGTGTGTCTGTAGGGATACTTGATGTCCACACAGTGTGTCTGTAAGGATACTTGATGTCCACACAGTGTGTCTGTAAGGATACTTGATGTCCCCACAGTGTGTCTGTAAGGATACTTGATGTCCCCACAGTGTGTCTGTAGGGATACTTGATGTCCCCACAGTGTGTCTGTAAGGATACTTGATGTCCACACAGTGTGTCTGTAAGGATACTTGATGTCCCCACATTGTGTCTGTAGGGATACTTGATGTCCCCACAGTGTGTCTGTAAGGATACTTGATGTCCCCACAGTGTGTCTGTAAGGATACTTGATGTCCCCACAGTGTGTCTGTAAGGATACTTGATGTCCACACAGTGTGTCTGTAAGGATACTTGATGTCCACACATTGTGTCTGTAAGGATACTTGATGTCCCCACAGTGTGTCTGTAAGGATACTTGATGTCCCCACAGTGTGTCTGTAAGGATACTTGATGTCCCCACAGTGTGTCTGTAGGGATACTTGATGTCCACACAGTGTGTCTGTAAGGATACTTGATGTCCACACAGTGTGTCTGTAAGGATACTTGATGTCCCCACAGTGTGTCTGTAAGGATACTTGATGTCCCCACAGTGTGTCTGTAGGGATACTTGATGTCCCCACAGTGTGTCTGTAAGGATACTTGATGTCCACACAGTGTGTCTGTAAGGATACTTGATGTCCCCACATTGTGTCTGTAGGGATACTTGATGTCCCCACAGTGTGTCTGTAAGGATACTTGATGTCCCCACAGTGTGTCTGTAAGGATACTTGATGTCCCCACAGTGTGTCTGTAAGGATACTTGATGTCCACACAGTGTGTCTGTAAGGATACTTGATGTCCACACAGTGTGTCTGTAAGGATACTTGATGTCCACACAGTGTGTCTGTAAGGATACTTGATGTCCACACATTGTGTCTGTAAGGATACTTTATGTCCACACAGTGTGTCTGTAAGGATACATGATGTCCCCACAGTGTGTCTGTAGGGATACTTGATGTCCCCACAGTGTGTCTGTAAGGATACTTGATGTCCCCACAGTGTGTCTGTAAGGATACTTGATGTCCCCACAGTGTGTCTGTAGGGATACTTGATGTCCACACAGTGTGTCTGTAAGGATACTTGATGTCCACACAGTGTGTCTGTAAGGATACTTGATGTCCACACAGTGTGTCTGTAAGGATACTTGATGTCCCCACATTGTGTCTGTAAGGATACTTTATGTCCACACAGTGTGTCTGTAAGGATACATGATGTCCCCACAGTGTGTCTGTAGGGATACTTGATGTCCCCACAGTGTGTCTGTAAGGATACTTGATGTCCACACAGTGTGTCTGTAAGGATACTTGATGTCCACACAGTGTGTCTGTAAGGATACTTGATGTCCTCACAGTGTGTCTGTAAGGATACTTGATGTCCCCACAGTGTGTCTGTAGGGATACTTGATGTCCCCACAGTGTGTCTGTAAGGATACTTGATGTCCACACAGTGTGTCTGTAAGGATAATTGATGTCCACACAGTGTGTCTGTAAGGATACTTGATGTCCTCACAGTGTGTCTGTAAGGATACTTGATGTCCACACAGTGTGTCTGTAAGGATACTTGATGTCCACACAGTGTGTCTGTAAGGATACTTGATGTCCACACAGTGTGTCTGTAAGGATACTTGATGTCCACACAGTGTGTCTGTAAGGATACATGATGTCCCCACAGTGTGTCTGTAGGGATACTTGATGTCCCCACAGTGTGTCTGTAAGGATACTTGATGTCCACACAGTGTGTCTGTAAGGATACTTGATGTCCACACAGTGTGTCTGTAAGGATACTTGATGTCCTCACAGTGTGTCTGTAAGGATACTTGATGTCCACACAGTGTGTCTGTAAGGATACTTGATGTCCACACAGTGTGTCTGTAAGGATACTTGATGTCCACACAGTGTGTCTGTAAGGATACTTGATGTCCGCACAGTGTGTCTGTAAGGATACTGGATGTCCCCACAGTGTGTCTGTAAGGATACTCGATGTCCTCACAGTGTGTCTGTAAGGATACTTGATGTCCACACAGTGTGTCTGTAATGATATTTGATGTCCTCACAGTGTGTCTGTAAGGATACTTGATGTCCACACAGTGTGTCTGTAAGGATACTTGATGTCCACACAGTGTATCTGTAAGGATACTTGATGTCCACACAGTGTGTCTGTAAGGATACTTGATGTCCACACAGTGTGTCTGTAAGGATACTTGATGTCCGCACAGTGTGTCTGTAAGGATACTGGATGTCCCCACAGTGTGTCTGTAAGGATACTCGATGTCCTCACAGTGTGTCTGTAAGGACACTTGATATCTACACAGAGTGTCTGAGGAGAGTTGGTAACTGATATCAGTCAATTGTCCTTGGTATGCGCTGTCTTTGTATTCAGGTTGTAAGAGTCTCTCGCTGTCTGTGTCTTACTGTCTCTGTCTCTCACTGTCTCTGTCTCTCACTGTCTCTGTCTCTCACTGTCTCCGTCTCTAGTTGTCTGTCACAGTCTCTTGCTGTCTGTGTCTTACTGTCTCTGTCTCTCACTGTCTCCATCTCTAGTTGTCTGTCTGTCACAGTCTCTTGCTGTCTGTGTCTTACTGTCTCTGTCTCTCACTGTCTCTGTCTCTCACTGTCTCTGTCTCTCACTGTCTCCGTCTCTAGTTGTCTGTCTGTCACAGTCTCTCGCTGTCTCTGGTTAAGACTATATCCAAGCTAAACAAATTAACCCTCCAGTACTACATGGATGGTGTGTTTGTGTCCAGATTGTATTGTGGATCATCCTCCAGTACTACATGGATGGTGTGTTTGTGTCCAGATTGTATTGTGGATCATCCTCCAGTACTACATGGATGTTGTGTTTGTGTGCTGGTTGTATCGTGGATCATCCTCCAGTCCTACATGGATGGTTTGTTTGTGTGCTGGTTGTATCATGGATCATCCTCCAGTACTACATGGATGGTGTGTTTGTGTGCTGGTTGCATCGTGGATCATCCTCCAGTACTACATGGATGGTGTGTTTGTGTCCAGATTGTATCGTGGATCATCCTCCAGTACTACATGGATGGTGTGTTTGTGTGCTGGTTGTATTGTGGATCATCCTCCAGTCCTACATGGATGGTGTGTTTGTGTGCTGGTTGTATCATGGATCATCCTCCAGTACTACATGGATGGTGTGTTTGTGTCCAAATTGTATCGTGGATCATCCTCCAGTCCTACATGGATGGTGTGTTTGTGTCCAGATTGTATCGTGTATCATCCTCCAGTCCTACATGGATGGTGTGTTTGTGTCCAGATTGTATCGTGTATCATCCTCCAGTACTACATGGATGGTGTGTTTGTGTCCAGATTGTATCGTGTATCATCCTCCAGTCCTACATGGATGGTGTGTTTGTGTCCAGATTGTATTGTGGATCATCCTCCAGTACTACATGGATGGTGTGTTTGTGTCCAGATTGTGTCGTGTATCATCCTCCAGTCCTACATGGATGGTGTGTTTGTGTCCAGATTGTATCGTGTATCATCCTCCAGTACTACATGGATGGTGTGTTTGTGTCCAGATTGTATCGTGTATCATCCTCCAGTCCTACATGGATGGTGTGTTTGTGTCCAGATTGTATTGTGGATCATCCTCCAGTACTACATGGATGGTTTGTTTGTGTGCTGGTTGTATTGTGGATCATCCTCCAGTACTACATGGATGGTGTGTTTGTGTGCTGGTTGTATTGTGGATCATCCTCCAGTCCTACATGGATGGTGTGTTTGTGTGCTGGTTGTATTGTGGATCATCCTCCAGTACTACATGGATGGTGTGTTTGTGTCCAGATTGTATCGTGTATCATCCTCCAGTCCTACATGGATGGTGTGTTTGTGTCCAGATTGTATTGTGGATCATCCTCCAGTACTACATGGATGGTGTGTTTGTGTGCTGGTTGCATCGTGGATCATCCTCCAGTACTACATGGATGGTGTGTTTGTGTCCAGATTGTATCGTGTATCATCCTCCAGTCCTACATGAATGGTGTGTTTGTGTCCAGATTGTATTGTGGATCATCCTCCAGTACTACATGGATGGTGTGTTTGTGTGCTGGTTGTATCGTGGATCATCCTCCAGTACTACATGGATGGTGTGTTTGTGTCCAGATTGTATCGTGTATCATCCTCCAGTACTACATGGATGGTGTGTTTGTGTGCTGGTTGTATTGTGGATCATCCTCCAGTCCTACATGGATGGTGTGTTTGTGTGCTGGTTGTATCATGGATCATCCTCCAGTACTACATGGATGGTGTGTTTGTGTGCTGGTTGTATCGTGGATCATCCTCCAGTACTACATGGATGGTGTGTTTGTGTCCAGATTGTATCGTGTATCATCCTCCAGTACTACATGGATGGTGTGTTTGTGTGCTGGTTGTATTGTGGATCATCCTCCAGTCCTACATGGATGGTGTGTTTGTGTGCTGGTTGTATCATGGATCATCCTCCAGTACTACATGGATGGTGTGTTTGTGTCCAAATTGTATCGTGGATCATCCTCCAGTCCTACATGGATGGTGTGTTTGTGTCCAGATTGTATCGTGTATCATCCTCCAGTCCTACATGGATGGTGTGTTTGTGTCCAGATTGTATCGTGTATCATCCTCCAGTACTACATGGATGGTGTGTTTGTGTCCAGATTGTATCGTGTATCATCCTCCAGTCCTACATGGATGGTGTGTTTGTGTCCAGATTGTATTGTGGATCATCCTCCAGTACTACATGGATGGTTTGTTTGTGTGCTGGTTGTATTGTGGATCATCCTCCAGTACTACATGGATGGTGTGTTTGTGTCCAGATTGTATCGTGTATCATCCTCCAGTACTACATGGATGGTGTGTTTGTGTGCTGGTTGTATTGTGGATCATCCTCCAGTCCTACATGGATGGTGTGTTTGTGTCCAGATTGTATTGTGGATCATCCTCCAGTACTACATGGATGGTGTGTTTGTGTGCTGGTTGTATTGTGGATCATCCTCCAGTCCTACATGGATGGTGTGTTTGTGTGCTGGTTGTATCGTGGATCATCCTCCAGTACTACATGGATGGTGTGTTTGTGTCCAGATTGTATCGTGTATCATCCTCCAGTCCTACATGGATGGTGTGTTTGTGTGCTGGTTGCATCGTGGATCATCCTCCAGTACTACATGGATGGTGTGTTTGTGTGCTGGTTGTATCGTGGATCATCCTCCAGTACTACATGGATGGTGTGTTTGTGTCCAGATTGTATCGTGTATCATCCTCCAGTACTACATGGATGGTGTGTTTGTGTCCAGATTGTATCGTGGATCATCCTCCAGTACTACATGGATGGTGTGTTTGTGTCCAGATTGTATCGTGTATCATCCTCCAGTCCTACATGGATTGTGTGTTTGTGTGCTGGTTGCATCGTGGATCATCCTCCAGTACTACATGGATGTTGTGTTTGTGTGCTGGTTGTATTGTGGATCATCCTCCAGTCCTACATGGATGGTGCGTTTGTGTGCTGGTTGTATTGTGGATCATCCTCCAGTACTACATGGATGGTGTGTTTGTGTGCTGGTTGCATCGTGGATCATCCTCCAGTACTACATGGATGGTGTGTTTGTGTCCAGATTGTATTGTGGATCATCCTCCAGTACTACATGGATGGTGCGTTTGTGTGCTGGTTGTATCGTGGATCATCCTCCAGTACTACATGGATGGTGTGTTCATGTGCTAATTGTATCGTGGATCATCCTCCAGTACTACATGGATGGTTTGTTTGTGTGCTGGTTGTATCGTGGATCATCCTCCAGTACTACATGGATGGTGTGTTTGTGTCCAGATTGTATCGTGTATCATCCTCCAGTCCTACATGGATGGTGTGTTTGTGTCCAGATTGTATTGTGGATCATCCTCCAGTACTACATGGATGGTTTGTTTGTGTGCTGGTTGTATCGTGGATCATCCTCCAGTACTACATGGATGGTTTGTTTGTGTGCTGGTTGTATCGTGGATCATCCTCCAGTACTACATGGATGGTGTGTTCATGTGCTAATTGTATCGTGGATCATCCTCCAGTACTGCATGGATCATGTGTTTATGTCCAGATTGTATTTATGGATCGTTCTCCAGTACTGCATGGATAGGGACACTGGCTTTCTATTGCAAAAAAACTGCAAATTTTGTTTAAATTCCTTTTCATAATTCTGTTTAAGAAAAAAGGAGGTATTTTCCGTTTCAGAAAAAAACAAGTACCATTTCAAATGACGCATTTTCCGTGTCAAATGACGCATTTTCCATTTTAAAATGGCATACTGGCTAATGAAGCCCATTTTTGTTCAGAAAAGAAATATTCTATTTCAAAGTTTACTTTGAAACATAATACATTCTGTGAAATATCTAAACTATCACAATGTTATGATATCTGCATCTAAATAATACTGTTTTATTGTGTGGTTAACTTTTAACATTTATTTGTGCAATATTTGCAACACTGTAACAACCGTACATAATCAATTTAGATAATAAAACAATCCCTGTCACACAATAACATACAAATGACTGGTTGTTTCTAATGCAGCTAATACATAAGTTAGCAAATGTAAGTTATACAAACAATCATTAACAATTATGAATGTTCAAATTACTGTTTGCTGTTTCACTAAAAAAGTCACCCATTTTAGCTAGCGCTGTATATTACGCCATCCTACAGGATTTGTTAGAACTAGGAAACACAGACTTGTTTGAAACCGGAATATGTTCACTTATGCGTCTTCTAACGATGTGATAACTACATTTAATTAGCAGCATGTCTTCAATGCCCTTAGCAGACTGCCTGACAACAATCGCGAAAAGGTTTATGTTAGGGTCTTCCGCCCGCGTCATTGTTTACACTGGTTGTCACAAGGTAGCAGGGCAGCCATGATACTTCATCACGATTTGCCTTGCACGTTTTAAAAATAAACGAATACGTTGCATAGTAATCATGTTTGTTTCAAAATATCGCCAATAAAATCAGTATTGTTTACAGTGTTGGTGATTCTGCTCTTTCAGCGATTACGGAGTTTCCGTTCGAAAATGCAAATCCCGTTTCAAAATGTTGATTACGCATAATTCCATCTGTTTTCCACGATCTCGGAATTTCCTTTCCAAAAAATAAATTCATTTCAAAACCCGAATTCGGTGAATTCCATCCATTTTCCGTGAACGCAGAAAATCAGTGTCCCTACATGAATCGTGTGTTTGTGTCCAAGTTGTATGGATCATCCTCCAGTACTGCATGGATCGTGTGTTTGTGTCCAAGTTGTATAGATCACTGTCCAGTACTGCATGGATCGTGTGTTTGTGTCCAAGTTGTATGGATCATCCTCCAGTACTGCATGGATCGTGTGTTTGTGTCCAAGTTATATAGATCACTGTCCAGTACTGCATGGATCGTGTGTTTGTGTCCAAGTTGTATGGATCATCCTCCAGTACTGCATGGATCATGTGTTTGTGTCCAAGTTGTATGGATCATCCTCCAGTACTGCATGGATCATGTCTTTGTCCCCAGGTTGCTATCCATGAGGACTTGCTGCAGTACTGCATGGATCGTCTGAAGGCATCCTACGACACGGTGTCAGCCCTGGATCGGGACAAGGACAACATGAACCGGATCTACCAGGAGGCATCGCGCATGATCCGGGTGATGACCGTGCTCCACGAGTACGTGGCTGAGTGCGACGACGCCCACGGAGAGGAGCGCGCCATCCTGCCACTAGCACGGTCAGTCTCCCTCTCAGTCTCCCTATTAGTTTCTCACATGGTCAGTCTCTCTCTCAGTCTCCCTATTAGTCTCTCTCATGGTCAGTCTCTCTCTCAGTGTCCCTATTAGTCTCTCTCACGGTCAGTCTCCCTCTCAGTTTCCCTATTAGTCTCTCTCACGGTCAGTCTCCCTCTCAGTTTCCCTATTAGTCTCTCTCATGGTCAGTCTCCCTCACAGTCTCCCTATTAGTCTCTCACATGGTCAGTCTCCCTCTCAGTCTCCCTATTAGTCTCTCTCATGGTCTGTCTCCCTCTCAGTCTCCCTATTAGTCTCTCTCACGGTCAGTCTCCCTATTAGTCTCTCTCAAGCTCAGTCTCCCTATTAGTCTCCCTCTCAGTCTCCCTATTAGTCTCTCATGGTCAGTCTCTCTCTCAGTCTCTCTATTAGTCTCTCTCACGGTCAGTCTCCCTCTCAGTCTCCCTATTAGTCTCTCTCATGGTCAGTCTCTCTCTCAGTCTCCCTATTAGTCTCTCTCACGGTCAGTCTCCCTCTCAGTCTCCCTATTAGTCTCTCTCATGGTCGTTCTCTCTCTCAGTCTCCCTATTAGTCTCTCTCACGGTCAGTCTCTCAGTCTCCCTATTAGTCTCTCTCACGGTCAGTCTCCCTATTAGTCTCTCTCACGGTCAGTCTCCCTCACAGTCTCCCTATTAGTCTCTCTCACGGTCAGTCTCCCTCTCAGTCTCCCTATTAGTCTCTCTCATGGTCGTTCTCTCTCTCAGTCTCCCTATTAGTCTCTCTAATGGTCAGTCTCTCTCAGTCTCCCTATTAGTCTCTCTCATGGTCAGTCTCCCTCTCAGTCTCCCTATTAGTCTCTCTCATGGTTAGTCTCTCTCAGTCTCCCTATTAGTCTCTCTCATGGTCAGTCTCCCTATTAGTCTCTCTCATGGTCGTTCTCTCTCTTAGTCTCCCTATTAATCTCACGGTCAGTCTCCCTCTCAGTCTCCCTATTAGTCTCTCTCACGGTCAGTCTCTCTCAGTCTCCCTATTAGTCTCTCTCACGGTCAGTCTCCCTCTCAGTCTCCCTATTAGTCTCTCACGGTCAGTCTCCCTCACAGTCTCCCTATTAGTCTCTCTCACGGTCAGTCTCCCTCTCAGTCTCCCTATTAGTCTCTCTCACGGTCAGTCTCCCTCACAGTCTCCCTATTAGTCTCTCTCTCGGTCAGTCTCCCTCTCAGTCTCCCTATTAGTCTCTCTCATGGTCAGTCTCTCTCAGTCTCCCTATTAGTCTCTCTCACGGTCAGTCTCTCTCAGTCTCCCTATTAGTCTCTCTCACGGTCAGTCTCTCTCAGTCTCCCTATTAGTCTCTTTCACGGTCAGTCTCCCTCTCAGTCTCTCTCATGGTCAGTCTCTCTCAGTCTCCCTATTAGTCTCTCTCACGGTCAGTCTCTCTCAGTCTCCCTATTAGTCTCTCTCACGGTCAGTCTCTCTCAGTCTCCCTATTAGTCTCTCACGGTCAGTCTCTCTCAGTCTCCCTATTAGTCTCTCTCACAGTCAGTCTCCCTATTAGTCTCTCACACGGTCAGTCTCCCTCTCAGTCTCCCTATTAGTCTCTCTCACGGTCAGTCTCCCTCTCAGTCTCCCTATTAGTCTCTCTCACGGTCAGTCTCTCTCAGTCTCCCTCTCACACGGTCAGTCTTTCTCAGTCTCCCTCTCGGTCTTTCTTTCAGTCTCAAGTTCACTCTCCCTCTCAGTCTCTCTCCCAGTCTCCCTCTCACATGGTCAGTCTCCCTCTCAGTCTCCCTATTAGTCTCTCTCATGGTCAGTCTCCCTCTCAATCTCCCTATTAGTCTCTCTCACGGTCAGTCTCCCTCTCACTCTCCCTATTAGTCTCTCAAGGTCAGTCTCTCTCAGTCTCCCTATTAGTCTCTCTCACGGTCAGTCTCCCTCTCAGTCTCCCTATTAGTCTCTCTCACGGTCAGTCTCTCTCTCAGTCTCCCTCTCACACGGTCAGTCTCTCTCAGTCTCCCTCTCGGTCTTTCTTTCAGTCTCAAGTTCACTCTCCCTCTCAGTCTCTCTCATAGTCAGTCTCCCTCTCGGTCTCTCTCCCAGTCTCTGTAACCTATAACCCTGGCACCTTGCTACTCTCAGTCTAGTCATAGTGAGTCTATAACCCTGGCCCCTTGCTACTGTCAGTCTAGTCATAGTGAGTCTATAACCCTAGCACCTTGCTACTGTCAGTCTAGTCATAGTGAGTCTATAACCCTGGCACCTTGCTACTGTCAGTCTAGTCATAGTGAGTCTGTAACCCTGGCACCTTGTACTGTCAGTCTAGTCATAGTGTGTCTATAACCCTGGCACCTTGATACTGTCAGTCTAGTCATAGTGAGTCTATAACCCTGGCAGCTTGCTACTGTCAGTCTAGTCATAGTGAGTCTATAATCCTGGTCCCTTGCTACTGTCAGTCTAGTCATAGTGAGTCTATAACCCTGGCACCTTGTACTGTCAATCTAGTCATAGTGTGTCTATAACCCTGGCACCTTGCTACTGTCAGTCTAGTCATAGTGAGTCTATAACCCTGGCACCTTGCTACTGTCAGTCTAGTCATAGTGAGTCTATAACCCTGGCACCTTGCTACTGTCAGTCTAGTCATAGTGAGTCTATAACCCTGGCACCTTGTACTGTCAGTCTAGTCATAGTGAGTCTATAACCCTGGCACCTTGTACTCTCAGTCTACTCATAGTGAGTATATAACCCTGGCACCTTGTACTGTCAGTCTATTCATAGTGAGTCTATAACCCTGGCACCTTGTACTGTCATTCTAGTCATAGTGAGTCTATGACCCTGGCACCTTGTACTGTCAGTCTATTCCTAGTGAGCAGTGCTGGTATGTAACGAAGTACATTTACTTCGTTACAGTACTTAAGTACATTTAAAAAAAATATACTTGTAACGAAGTATATTTTTAGAGATTACTTTTTACTTGTAACGAAGTACATTTATCTCTACTTTTTTACTTTCTACTTCCATATTTTTAGTTACTTTTTATGTTATAACACCAGGGATGAAGCAGCTTCACTGGGCTTTTGTTTGCATTGGTAATCCTTGACTGACTACACTTTGGAGGAATCATGGCTTCTTTTGTGATAGCCCTGATGTTTACAAGCAGGTGATATTGGCACAGTGTGATTGCTGCCTGTCCAAAGGGATTCAATGGTCCTTTGAAGCTTAGTCCTCAGCCAAAACCCCTTTTCATTCAAGGCAATGGGACAGGCCTCATTGGCTTTTCATTCATTCACTGATTAATTGCTGGGGAATGTTTGACCAGCACTTCATCTTGTAATACCAACTTTAGTCAGTGGCTACCTGCACACCACTGACCTTATGACTCCCAGAAGTGTGAAAAACATCCTGATGCATTTGTGTTGAGTCAATGAGACAGAGTGAGGTGACAGTGGGAAAGTCTTGAGTCAGTGAGACAGAGTGAGGTGACAGTGGGAAAGTCTTGAGTCAATGAGACAGAGTGAGGTGACAGTGGGAAAGTCTTGAGTCAATGAGACAGAGTGAGGTGACAGTGGGAAAGTCTTAAGTCAATGAGACAGAGTGAGGTGACAGTGGGAAAGTCTTGAGTCAGTGAGACAGAGTGAGGTGACAGTGGGAAAGTCTTGAGTCAATGAGACAGAGTGAGGTGACAGTGGGAAAGTCTTGAGTCAGTGAGACAGAGTGAGGTGACAGTGGGAAAGTCTTAAGTCAATGAGACAGAGTGAGGTGACAGTGGGAAAGTCTTGAGTCAGTGAGACAGAGTGAGGTGACAGTGGGAAAGTCTTGAGTCAATGAGACAGAGTGAGGTGACAGTGGGAAAGTCTTGAGTCAGTGAGACAGAGTGAGGTGACAGTGGGAAAGTCTTGAGTCAATGAGACAGAGTGAGGTGACAGTGGGAAAGTCTTAAGTCAATGAGACAGAGTGAGGTGACAGTGGGAAAGTCTTGAGTCAGTGAGACAGAGTGAGGTGACAGTGGGAAAGTCTTAAGTCAATGAGACAGAGTGAGGTGACAGTGGGAAAGTCTTGAGTCAGTGAGACAGAGTGAGGTGACAGTGGGAAAGTCTTAAGTCAATGAGACAGAGTGAGGTGACAGTGGGAAAGTCTTAAGTCAATGAGACAGAGCGAGGTGACAGTGGGAAAGTCTTAAGTCAATGAGACAGTGAGGTGACAGTGGGAAAGTCTTGAGTCAATGAGACAGAGCGAGGTGACAGTGGGAAAGTCTTAAGTCAGTGAGACAGAGTGAGGTGACAGTGGGAAAGTCTTGAGTCAATGAGACAGAGTGAGATGACAGTGGGAAAGTCTTAAGTCAATGAGACAGAGTGAGGTGACAGTGGGAAAGTATTGAGTCAATGAGACAGAGTGAGGTGACAGTGGGAAAGTTTTGAGTCAATGAGACAGAGTGAGATGACAGTGGGAAAGTCTTAAGTCAATGAGACAGAGTGAGGTGACAGTGGGAAAGTCTTGAGTCAGTGAGACAGAGTGAGGTGACAGTGGGAAAGTCTTAAGTCAATGAGACAGAGTGAGGTGACAGTGGGAAAGTCTTGAGTCAGTGAGACAGAGTGAGGTGACAGTGGGAAAGTCTTGAGTCAGTGAGACAGAGTGAGGTGACAGTGGGAAAGTCTTAAGTCAATGAGACAGAGTGAGGTGACAGTGGGAAAGTCTTGAGTCAGTGAGACAGAGTGAGGTGACAGTGGGAAAGTCTTGAGTCAGTGAGACAGAGTGAGGTGACAGTGGGAAAGTCTTAAGTCAATGAGACAGAGTGAGGTGACAGTGGGAAAGTCTTGAGTCAGTGAGACAGAGTGAGGTGACAGTGGGAAAGTCTTGAGTCAATCAGATAGAGTGAGGTGACAGTGGGAAAGTCTTGCTGTTTGTTGAAAACTACTCTGGCTCATGGACAACGTACGATATGCCATACGGGTCTGTCAACGGTTGTAATGCAGTGTAATTAAATTTGTATTCTTCTCTCCTGTTGTATAATGTTGCATTTATTTGTTGATCCATTGATTATTGTGAGTAAACAATGTTTATTATTATTACTACGTAGTAGTGGTATGAGTATTTACCTAAAACACTTTGTTTGGCGTATATGTCCATTTTGGATAATGGACATATACTGGAATAATCTGACAGCCGGATATATTTTGTACTTTTTTACTTAAGTACTTTTTGATACAAGTACTTTTTTAATTTTTGCTTATGTACTTTCTTGGGGGGATACTTTTATTTAAGTAGTTTTTTGGGGAGTTACTTTTACTTTATTGCAGTACTTGTACCAGCACTGCTAGTGAGTCTATAACCCTGACACCTTGTACTGTCAGTCTAGTCATAGTGAGTCTATAACCCTGACACCTTGTACTGTCAGTCTAGTCATAGTGAGTCTATAACCCTGGCATCTTGCTACTGTCAGTCTAGTCATAGTGAGTCTATAATCCTGGCACCTTGCTACTGTCAGTCTAGTCATAGTGAGTCTATAACCCTGGCAACTTGCTACTGTCAGTCTAGTCATAGTGAGTCTATAACCCTGGCACCTTGCTACTGTCAGTCTACTCATAGTGTCTTGTTCCTAACAGTGCCTGTAGAGGGAAGCACCTGACATTGCTGGTGCGCTTCCCGAACCAAGGCCGCCAAGTGGAAGACATAGACATCTGGTCTCACGCGAACGAATCCATCGGCTCGGTGCGGCGACAGATCATGCACAGGTAATGGTGACCACTCTGAAGTAATCACAATCTGAGGTAATCACATTGGTGATCACTCTGAAGTAATTACAGTCTGAGGTAATCACATTGGTGATCACTCTAAAGTAATCACTGTCTGAGGTAATCACATTGGTGATCACACTAAAGTAATCACAGTCTTAGGTAATCACATTTGTGATCAATCTGAAGTAATCATAGTCTTAGGTAATCACATTGGTGATCATTCTGAAGTAATTGCATTGGTGTAAGTAGTGATTCACAAGTAATTATAATTATTTTTAATATAATTTTTTTAATGTTTGATAATATTAATAAATTTAAATCATTTTAATAAAGTTTATTTAATTTGTTGAGCTTGGATATGTATAGTCTTATCCAGAGACAGTAAGTGACAGACAGACAACCAGAAACAGAGACAGATTGCGAGAGACAGAGACAGACAGAGAGAGAGAGACTGTGAGAGAGAGAGGGAGAGGGAGGGAGGGACTGGGAGAGGGAGAGAGACTGTGAGAGAGGGAGAGGGAGGGAGGGAGGGGAGAGGGAGAGAGACATAGAGAGAGGGAGAGGGAGGGAGGGAGGTGGAGAGGGAGAGAAACAGAGAGAGGGAGAGGGAGGGAGGGAGTGGGATAGGGAGAGAGAGGGAGAGAGGGAGGGAGGGAGGGGAGAAGGAGAGAGGGAGAGGGAGGGAGGAAGTGGGATAGGGAGAGAGAGAGGGAGGGAGAGGGAGGGAGGGGGAGAGGGAGAGAGACTGTGAGAGAGAGGGAGGGAGGGGAGAGGGAGAGAGACAGAGAGAGAGGGAGAGGGAGAGGGAGAGGGAGGGAGGGAGAGGGAGAGGGAGGGAGGAAGTGGGAGAGGGAGAGACACTGTGAGAGAGAGAGGGAGAGGGAGGGAGGGAGGGAGGGGGAGAGGGAGAGAGGGAGAGGGAGGGACGAAGTGGGAGAGGGAGAGGGAGGAGAGAGGGATGGAGGGAGAGAGAGAGACGGAGAGACAGAGAGAGAAAGAGGGTGAGATATCAGCTACAAACTCTCCTCAGACACCCTGTGTAGATATCAAGTGTCCATACCAGACCTGCCTACCATTCCGGACTGTCCGGAATCATTCCGGAAATACGCCTAAAATTACGGTATTACGGCGAGGGATGAAAATATTACGGATTCTTTTGTTGTCACAATGAGCGTCAATCAATTCCATACTCCTCAAATTTAGCTTCACTTTAATCAACAGGTGGCAGCATATATACGCTGTATGTGATATGGTTTTTCATTCGCTGCTTCTGGTCGTAATCTGACCAATAAGAAACAGCGTTACGACAAATTCGCATTTCCGCGCTCATGGCGCTCAAACAAAATTAAGTCACTACTCACGCGCCACGAAATGATGGCGTGGATCGAAACGGCACCACTATCAGCCAAGAAGAAACATCTACTGCAAACGTTTATAACAGCATGCACGCAGACATGGCCCGTATTGTCAAGTTTAAAGAAGGGGGTCGGCTTTACATACTGCCGGATACGCGAAATTTATTTTCATATTTCACATGGTCACTGGTGACCGGGATAATTGCAGGTACTGACTACGTCGTTAGACTAGTACTAGTGACAGAGTAGTGGGTGTTGTACTTGTAGTGTTAGGTCAACTGACTGTACTAAGACTAGTACTAGTGACAGAGTAGTGAGTGTTGTAGTGTTAGGCCAACTGACTGTACTAAGACTAGTACTAGTGACAGAGTAGTGAGTGTTGTACTTGTAGTGTTAGGTCAACTGACTGTACTAAGACTAGTACTAGTGACAGAGTAGTGAGTGTTGTACTTGTAGTGTTAGGCCAACTGACTGTACTAAGACT
This sequence comes from Escarpia spicata, assembly GCA_963995525.1. Lineage (NCBI taxonomy): Eukaryota > Metazoa > Annelida > Polychaeta > Sabellida > Siboglinidae > Escarpia > Escarpia spicata. The sequence goes on from OZ023207.1 coordinate 777,531, forward strand.
AGTACTAGTGACAGAGTAGTGGGTGTTGTACTTGTAGTGTTAGGCCAACTGACTGTACTAAGACTAGTACTAGTGACAGAGTAGTGGGTGTTGTACTTGTAGTGTTAGGCCAACTGACTGTACTAAGACTAGTACTAGTGACAGAGCAGTGAGTGTTGTACTTGTAGTGTTAGGTCAACTGACTGTACTAAGACTAGTACTAGTGACAGAGTAGTGGGTGTTGTACTTGTAGTGTTAGGCCAACTGACTGTACTAAGACTAGTACTAGTGACAAAGCAGTGAGTGTTGTACTTGTAGTGTTAGGTCAACTGACTGTACTAAGACTAGTACTAGTGACAGAGTAGTGGGTGTTGTACTTGTAGTGTTAGGTCAACTGACTGTACTAAGACTAGTACTAGTGACAGAGTAGTGGGTGTTGTACTTGTAGTGTTAGGTCAACTGACTGTACTAAGACTAGTACTAGTGACAGAGTAGTGGGTGTTGTACATGTAGTGTTAGGTCAACTGACTGTACTAAGACTAGTACTAGTGACAGAGTAGTGGGTGTTGTACATGTAGTGTTAGGTCAACTGACTGTACTAAGACTAGTACTAGTGACAGAGTAGTGAGTGCTGTACTTGTAGTGTTAGGTCAACTGATTGTACTAAGACTAGTACTAGTGACAGAGTAGTGAGTGTTGTACTTGTAGTGTTAGGTCAACTGACTGTACTAAGACTAGTACTAGTGACAGAGTAGTGAGTGCTGTACTTGTAGTGTTAGGTCAACTGACTGTACTAAGACTAGTACTAGTGACAGAGTAGTGAGTGTTGTACTTGTAGTGTTAGGCCAACTGACTGTACTAAGACTAGTACTAGTGACAGAGTAGTGAGTGTTGTACTTGTAGTGTTAGGTCAACTGATTGTACTAAGACTAGTACTAGTGACAGAGTAGTGGGTGTTGTACTTGTAGTGTTAGGTCAACTGACTGTACTAAGACTAGTACTAGTGACAGAGTAGTGAGTGTTGTACTTGTAGTGTTAGGTCAACTGACTGTACTAAGACTAGTACTAGTGACAGAGTAGTGAGTGTTGTACTTGTAGTGTTAGGCCAACTGACTGTACTAAGACTAGTACTAGTGACAGAGTAGTGGGTGTTGTACTTGTAGTGTTAGGCCAACTGACTGTACTAAGACTAGTACTAGTGACAGAGTAGTGAGTGCTGTACTTGTAGTGTTAGGTCAACTGACTGTACTAAGACTAGTACTAGTGACAGAGTAGTGAGTGTTGTACTTGTAGTGTTAGGCCAACTGACTGTACTAAGACTAGTACTAGTGACAGAGTAGTGAGTGTTGTACTTGTAGTGTTAGGTCAACTGATTGTACTAAGACTAGTACTAGTGACAGAGTAGTGGGTGTTGTACTTGTAGTGTTAGGTCAACTGACTGTACTAAGACTAGTACTAGTGACAGAGTAGTGAGTGTTGTACTTGTAGTGTTAGGTCAACTGACTGTACTAAGACTAGTACTAGTGACAGAGTAGTGGGTGTTGTACTTGTAGTGTTAGGTCAACTGACTGTACTAAGACTAGTACTAGTGACAGAGTAGTGGGTGTTGTACATGTAGTGTTAGGTCAACTGACTGTACTAAGACTAGTACTAGTGACAGAGTAGTGGGTGTTGTACATGTAGTGTTAGGTCAACTGACTGTACTAAGACTAGTACTAGTGACAGAGTAGTGAGTGCTGTACTTGTAGTGTTAGGTCAACTGATTGTACTAAGACTAGTACTAGTGACAGAGTAGTGAGTGTTGTACTTGTAGTGTTAGGTCAACTGACTGTACTAAGACTAGTACTAGTGACAGAGTAGTGAGTGCTGTACTTGTAGTGTTAGGTCAACTGATTGTACTAAGACTAGTACTAGTGACAGAGTAGTGGGTGTTGTACTTGTAGTGTTAGGTCAACTGACTGTACTAAGACTAGTACTAGTGACAGAGTAGTGGGTGTTGTACATGTAGTGTTAGGTCAACTGACTGTACTAAGACTAGTACTAGTGACAGAGTAGTGAGTGCTGTACTTGTAGTGTTAGGTCAACTGATTGTTCTAAGACTAGTACTAGTGACAGAGTAGTGAGTGTTGTACTTGTAGTGTTAGGTCAACTGATTGTACTAAGACTAGTACTAGTGACAGAGTAGTGGGTGTTGTACTTGTAGTGTTAGGTCAACTGACTGTACTAAGACTAGTACTAGTGACAGAGTAGTGGGTGTTGTACTTGTAGTGTTAGGTCAACTGACTGTACTAAGACTAGTACTAGTGACAGAGTAGTGGGTGTTGTACTTGTAGTGTTAGGTCAACTGACTGTACTAAGACTAGTACTAGTGACAGAGTAGTGGGTGTTGTACTTGTAGTGTTAGGTCAACTGACTGTACTAAGACTAGTACTAGTGACAGAGTAGTGGGTGTTGTACTTGTAGTGTTAGGTCAACTGACTGTACTAAGACTAGTACTAGTGACAGAGTAGTGAGTGTTGTACTTGTAGTGTTAGGTCAACTGACTGTACTAAGACTAGTACTAGTGACAGAGTAGTGAGTGCTGTACTTGTAGTGTTAGGTCAACTGATTGTACTAAGACTAGTACTAGTGACAGAGTAGTGAGTGTTGTACTTGTAGTGTTAGGTCAACTGACTGTACTAAGACTAGTACTAGTGACAGAGTAGTGGGTGTTGTACTTGTAGTGTTAGGTCAACTGACTGTACTAAGACTAGTACTAGTGACAGAGTAGTGAGTGTTGTACTTGTAGTGTTAGGTCAACTGACTGTACTAAGACTAGTACTAGTGACAGAGTAGTGAGTGTTGTACTTGTAGTGTTAGGTCAACTGACTGTACTAAGACTAGTATTAGTGACAGAGTAGTGGGTGTTGTACTTGTAGTGTTAGGTCAACTGACTGTACTAAGACTAGTACTAGTGACAGAGTAGTGGGTGTTGTACTTGTAGTGTTAGGTCAACTGACTGTACTAAGACTAGTATTAGTGACAGAGTAGTGGGTGTTGTACTTGTAGTGTTAGGTCAACTGACTGTACTAAGACTAGTACTAGTGACAGTGTAGTGGGTGTTGTACTTGTAGTGTTAGGTCATCTGACTGTACTAAGACTAGTACTAGTGACAGAGTAGTGAGTGTTGTACTTGTAGTGTTAGGTCAACTGACTACTAAGACTAGTACTAGTGACAGAGTAGTGAGTGTTGTACTTGTAGTGTTAGGTCAACTGACTGTACTAAGACTAGTATTAGTGACAGAGTAGTGGGTGTTGTACTTGTAGTGTTAGGTCAACTGACTGTACTAAGACTAGTACTAGTGACAGAGTAGTGGGTGTTGTACTTGTAGTGTTAGGTCAACTGACTGTACTAAGACTAGTACTAGTGACAGTGTAGTGGGTGTTGTACTTGTAGTGTTAGGTCAACTGACTGTACTAAGACTAGTACTAGTGACAGAGTAGTGAGTGTTGTACTTGTAGTGTTAGGTCAACTGACTACTAAGACTAGTACTAGTGACAGAGTAGTGAGTGTTGTACTTGTAGTGTTAGGTCAACTGACTGTACTAAGACTAGTACTAGTGACAGAGTAGTGGGTGTTGTACTTGTAGTGTTAGGTCAACTGATTGTACTAAGACTAGTACTAGTGACAGAGTAGTGAGTGTTGTACTTGTAGTGTTAGGTCAACTGACTGTACTAAGACTAGTACTAGTGACAGAGTAGTGAGTGTTGTACTTGTAGTGTTAGGCCAACTGACTGTACTAAGACTAGTACTAGTGACAGAGTAGTGGGTGTTGTACTTGTAGTGTTAGGTCAACTGATTGTACTAAGACTAGTACTAGTGACAGAGTAGTGGGTGTTGTATTTGTAGTGTTAGGTCAACTGACTGTACTAAGACTAGTACTAGTGACAGAGTAGTGGGTGTTGTACTTGTAGTGTTAGGTCAACTGACTGTATTAAGACTAGTACTAGTGACAGAGTAGTGGGTGTTGTACATGTAGTGTTAGGTCAACTGACTGTACTAAGACTAGTACTAGTGACAGAGTAGTGGGTGTTGTACTTGTAGTGTTAGGTCAACTGACTGTACTAAGACTAGTACTAGTGACAGAGTAGTGAGTGTTGTACTTGTAGTGTTAGGTCAACTGACTGTACTAAGACTAGTACTAGTGACAGAGTAGTGGGTGCTGTACTTGTAGTGTTAGGCCAACTGACTGTACTAGTCTAAGACTAGTACTAGTGACAGAGTAGTGGGTGTTGTACTTGTAGTGTTAGGTCAACTGACTGTACTAAGACTAGTACTAGTGTCAGAGTAGTGAGTGTTGTACTTGTAGTGTTAGGTCAACTGACTGTACTAAGACTAGTACTAGTGTCAGAGTAGTGAGTGTTGTACTTGTAGTGTTAGGTCAACTGACTGTACTAAGACTAGTACTAATGACAGAGTAGTGAGTGTTGTACTTGTAGTGTTAGGTCAACTGACTGTACTAAGACTAGTACTAGTGACAGAGTAGTGGGTGTTGTACTTGTAGTGTTAGGTCAACTGACTGTACTAAGACTAGTACTAGTGACAGAGTAGTGAGTGTTGTACTTGTAGTGTTAGGTCAACTGACTGTACTAAGACTAGTACTAGTGACAGAGTAGTGGGTGTTGTACTTGTAGTGTTAGGTCAACTGACTGTACTAAGACTAGTACTAGTGACAGAGTAGTGAGTGTTGTACTTGTAGTGTTAGGTCAACTGATTGTACTAAGACTAGTACTAGTGACAGAGTAGTGGGTGTTGTACTTGTAGTGTTAGTTCAACTGACTGTACTAAGACTAAGTTAGTGTATATATTGAGTTTAGTCTATCATTTACAGCCTATAATACAGGGATAGGTTTATATACTAGAGTTGAGTAGACTAGACGGTCTAGAGTCTAGACGATGTCGATGACTAGCGTAGCGACTAACGTAAGGGTTTTGCCGTCCCCCGGCATGACTGTCTTTGATCTAGTCAAGATACTATACTGTGTAGTCTATAGTCTGGCCCTAAGTATACCGGCTACTAATATTAATCCTAATCATAGGCTAATGACACCACAAATAGACAAGTTTTTGTAGTCAGCATGCTGTTTTTGAAATTTACATCAAAATCAGAATTACTCATTTACATTACAGTTACGCTTCTTCACGTTTGATTTCCACCAATGCTGGTTATGAACATCTACCTTACCTTATTAACTGAATGCTTCAAAACACCTCATAGTTTATTAGAGACAATTATGTTTTGGTGCAACTATCGTCATAGTCACAGTATTAAAGTATTACTGACAGTGGTGTTCTTTTCGTGACAATATCTCACACGGTTCTGAACTATTACTGACAGCAAGCCTATATTCCTGAAAATCAGTGTAAATGGGAAGATGGATTACTGACAGGAAGTGTTTGGGTTAGGCAGGTCTGCCATACAGACACCCAGTGTAGATATTAACTATTCTAATATGAGTACAGATACGAGTATTTCAAATATGTACTTGAGTCCATAAGTATCAAGTACGTCTGCCCAGGTGGTGACTACACTAACCTTGTTTTGTTGTTCAGGGTCAAGGCCAACAACAGTAACCTCAAAGTTGACCTCTACGTCAACGGTGAACTACTTGACCAGAATGATGACCGCAGGCTCATCTCTCAGCTCGCCATCCGCGACAAAACGGTCAGTGCAGTCTAACAAGGTGGTCAGTGTGTAGTCTTTGACAGTGTGGTGACGTGAGGTGTTTGGTGATGCAACATGTTTGGTGATGCGCGGTGTTTGGTGACGTGAGGTGTTTGGTGACGCGAAGTGTTTGGTGACATGAGGTGTTTGGTGACGCGAGGTGTTTGGTGACGTGAGGTGTTTGGTGATGCGAAGTGTTTGGTGATTCTACATGTTTGGTGATGTGTGGTGTTTGGTGACGTGAGGTGTTTGGCGACGTGAGGTGTTTGGTGATGCAACATTTTTGGTGACGCAAGGTGTTTGGTGACGCGATGTGTTTGGTGACACAAGGTGTTTGGTGATGTGAGGTGTTTGGTGACACAACGTGTTTGGTGAAGTAAGGTGTTTGGTGACACGACATGTTTGGTGATGCGATGTGTTTGGTGACGCAACGTATTTGGTGACATGAGGTGTTTGGTGACTTGAGATGTTGTGTTTCAGTTGATCACAGCCAAGTTGAGTCAAGTTGGCTCCAACATGCCTTCAAGTCCAGACAGTAGCTCTGACAGCTCGGCTGGGTCGCCCCATCACGTCTATGATGGACCAAACATAGAGGCCGAGAACTGTCTACCAGGGGTGGTGAGTACGACAACTACTAAACACAATATACAACAGAGACTGAAAACTGTCTAGCAGGGGTGGTGAGTACGACAACTACTAAACACAATATACAACAGAGACTGAGAACTGTCTAGCAGGGGTGGTGAGTAGGACAACTACTAAACACAATATACCACAGAGACTGAGAATTGTCTACCAGGGGTGGTGAGTAGAACAACTACTAAACACAATATACCACAGAGACTGAGAACTGTCTAGCAGGGGTGGTGAGTAGGACAACTACTAAACACAATATACAGCAGAGACTGAGGACTGTCTACCAGGGGTGGTGAGTAGAACAACTACTAAACACAATATACCACAGAGACTGAGAACTGTCTACCAGGGGTGGTGAGTAGAACAACTACTAAACACAGTATACAAAAGAGACTGAGAACTGTCTACCAGGGGCGGTGAGTAGAACAACTACTAAACACAGTTTATAAAAGAGACTGAGAACTGTCTACTAGGGGTGGTAAGTAGAACAACTACTAAACACAATATACAGCAGAGACTGAGAACTGTCTACCAGGGGTGGTGAGTAGAACAACTACTAAACACAATATACCACAGAGACTGAGAACTGTCTACCAGAGGTAGTGAGTAGTAACAACTACTAAACACAATATACCACAGAGACTGAGAACTGTCTACCAGGGGTAGTGAGTAATAACTACTAAACACAATATACAGCAGAGACTGAGAACTGTCTACCAGGGGTGGTGAGTAATAACAACTACTAAACACAATATACCACAGAGACTGAGAACTGTCTACCAGGGGTGGTGAGTAGAACAACTACTAAACACAATATACCACAGAGACTGAGAACTGTCTACCAGGGGTGGTGAGTAGTAACAACTACTAAACACAATATACCACAGAGACTGAGAACTGTCTACCAGGGGCAGTGAGTAGAACAACTACTAAACACAATTTACCACAGAGACTGAGAACTATCTACCAGGGGTGGTGAGTAGAACAACTACTAAAAACAATATACCACAGAGACTGAGAACTGTCTACCAGGGGTGGTGAGTAGTAACAACTACTAAACACAATATACCACAGAGACTGAGAACTGTCTACCAGGGGTAGTGAGTAATAACAACTACTAAACACAATATACAACAGAGACTGAGAACTGTCTACCAGGGGTGGGTGAGTAGTAACAACTACTAAACACAATATACAACAGAGACTGAGAACTGTCTACCAGGGGTGGTGAGTAGTATCAACTACTAAACACAATATACAACAGAGACTGAGAACTGTCTACCAGGGGTGGTGAGTAGTATCAACTACTAAACACAATATATCACAGAGACTGAGAACTGTCTACCAGGGGTGGTGAGTAGTATCAACTACTAAACACATTATACCACAGAGACTGAGAACTGTCTACCAGGGGTGGTGAGTAGTATCAACTACTAAACACAATATACCACAGAGACTGAGAACTGTCTACCAGGGGTGGTGAGTAGAACAACTACTAAACAATATACAGCAGAGACTGAGAACTGTGTACCAGGGGTGGTGAGTAGAACAACTACTAAACACAATATACCACAGAGACTGAGAACTGTCTACCAGGGGTGGTGAGTAGTAACAACTACTAAACACAATATACAGCAGAGACTGAGAACTGTCTACCAGGGGTGGTGAGTAGTAACAACTACTAAACACAATATACAGCAGAGACTGAGAACTGTCTACCAGGGGTGGTGAGTAGTAACAACTACTAAACACAATATACAGCAGAGACTGAGAACTGTCTACCAGGGGTGGTGAGTAGTAACAACTACTAAACACAATATACAGCAGAGACTGAGAACTGTCTACCAGGGGTGGTGAGTAGTAACAACTACTAAACACAATATACAGCAGAGACTGAGAACTGTCTACCAGGGGTGGTGAGTAGTAACAACTACTAAACACAATATACCACAGAGACTGAGAACTGTCTACCAGAGGTAGTGAGTAGTAACAACTACTAAACACAATATACAGCAGAGACTGAGAATTGTCTGCCAACAAATATCTGAGATGCGAGAATGTGTTAAAAAATGTGTTCTGTTAAAGATTCACAACATTGTATTTTGTGGTTCCCGAATGATTTCACTGTCTCACACTAGATGGCGATACTTTTGTTTTCATTCACCGAGTGGCATCACACAAGAAACAAATAAAACGTGTCCAGTTTGGATAGACATTTTGGTGAACTATTTGTGGTTACGACCCGTTTAAAAGAAATTACAACACAAGTCAAACATTGAAGATAACAAGTAATACTGAAGGCGGCAGAGATGAGTTGCATACTCAGATTTGAATCTACACGGAGACACAAGTCGGCCGTCCATGTTCGTACAGCCATGTCAACAGTGAGATTTAGAAGCAGCTGACAGGCGATATATGTGTCCACACGTAGGCAAAAGGATATCTGAACACTGTAATGACTAATAATACAGATCTTCTGTCTTCACTAAGCTTTCAATCTAATCAAACTAATGTGACATGGTAGAAATTAAATTACAATAAATCATGGATTCGACAGTCAAGACTCAAATTCTTAAATCAGCATTGGCCTTGGAGGTCACTGTGACAGAGTCAGCATTGGCCTTGGAGGTCACTGTCACAGAGTCAGCATTAGCCTTGGAGGTCACTGTCACAGAGTCAGCATTGGCCCTGGAGGTCACTGTGACAGTGTCAGCATTGGCCTTGGACGTCACTGTCACAGAGTGAGATTTAGCCTTGGAGTTCACTGTGACAGAGTCAGCATTGGCCTTGGAGGTCACTGTGACAGAGTCAGCATTGGCCTTGGAGTTCACTGTGACAGAGTCAGCATTGGCCTTGGAGGTCACTGTGACAGAGTCAGTACTAATAAAATGTGTTCTTAATATGTACGCTAAATAGCAAGAATGCAGTGTACAGACTAGTCAGGTAGTAGAACGTTGTAAATAGCAAGAATGCAGTGTATACAGACTAGTCAGGTAGTAGAACGTTGTAAATAGCAAGAATGCAGTGTACAGACTAGTCAGGTAGTAGAACGTTGTAAATAGCAAGAATGCTGTGTATACAGACTAGTCAGGTAGTAGAACGTTGTAAATAGCAAGAATGCTGTGTATACAGACTAGTCAGGTAGTAGAACGTTGTAAATAGCAAGAATGCTGTGTATACAGACTAGTCAGGTAGTAGAACGTTGTAAATAGCAAGAATGCAGTGTACAGACTAGTCAGGTAGTAGAACGTTGTAAATAGCAAGAATGCTGTGTATACAGACTAGTCAGGTAGTAGAACGTTGTAAATAGCAAGAATGCTGTGTATACAGACTAGTCAGGTAGTAGAACGTTGTAAATAGCAAGAATGCTGTGTATACAGACTAGTCAGGTAGTAGAACGTTGTAAATAGCAAGAATGCTGTGTATACAGACTAGTCAGGTAGTAGAACGTTGTAAATAGCAAGAATGCTGTGTATACAGACTAGTCAGGTAGTAGAACGTTGTAAATAGCAAGAATGCAGTGTATACAGACTAGTCAGGTAGTAGAACGTTGTAAATAGCAAGAATGCAGTGTACAGACTAGTCAGGTAGTAGAACGTTGTAAATAGCAAGAATGCTGTGTATACAGACTAGTCAGGTAGTAGAACGTTGTAAATAGCAAGAATGCTGTGTATACAGACTAGTCAGGTAGTAGAACGTTGTAAATAGCAAGAATGCTGTGTATACAGACTAGTCAGGTAGTAGAACGTTGTAAATAGCAAGAATGCAGTGTATACAGACTAGTCAGGTAGTAGAACGTTGTAAATATCTACACTGGTGACATGACTCAATATATGTGACAGTCAGTGACACAACGACGTGTCAGTGTGTGTGACAGTCAGTGACACAATGCTGTATCAGTGTGTGTGACACAATAATGTGTCAGTGTGTTTGACAGTCAGTTTGACGTGTCATGTTTCAGCTGATGTCCACCAACCCGCGCTATGTCAAGTTCCTCTTCCAGCTGGCAGACCTCGGCAGTCAACTACAGATCTCAAAGTTGCGAGACTGTGCGTGTAACCTTCTGCAACTCATCCCAGCAGGTGCGTCACATGACTGTCACATGACTGTCACATGCAGCTACATGTGTGCGCCCAGGAAAACCAGTCAACGTTGTCAACACATTTAAAGTGTTTTATTCCAAACATGGAAAGTAAGACTATTTCCCTTTCCAAAACTTCCACATCATAACAATACTTCAATGTGGTAGAAAAATATCCTTAATTAATAACCACTGAAGCAACTGTAGATGTGTTTGTTAGTTTAGGCGTACTAAAATAATTGTTATATTGTAATGGTTACTTTAAAAATTACAAGAATTTAAATCAACATCGATGTGTTGAGACGCCGAGCTACATTGTCCTAGTTCAATCCATCCGTAGACACAGCCATCTTGGATTTGTTTGAACATCGTAAGCACAAAACGGAATTCATCCCGCAGTCTACGTTTCCAATTAAATCCGCCTTAACAACAGGTTAAACTGTTAATTAACATCTGCAGATATAAGCAGCAGCAGCAACAGCAGCAGCAGCAGCAGACTGCTCGTCAGAATAGTGCACATTTCATTTTAAAATGTAACAATGAAACTTCAAAGTTACAAAAAATACCAAAGAATATATAACACACTTGGATTAACAGGAAACCATTTAATGAGCTTGTGTGACTATATCACTAGTGTCTTGTGTGACTGTGTCACTAGTGTCTTGTGTGACAGATGTGCACACGATAGAGAGCCTCAAGTCAGTGTGTGCAGAGAGCGTCAAGGGAGAGGCGGAGAGCGTTCTCTCCAGTAGGCTCGAGGCAGAGTACTTCACCTCCTCACCTGCCCAGGTTGTCTACCTCCTGTCTGTGAGTACATCTCCTCACTCATCTCTCATTTTCTTCTCTTCATTCATCTCATCTCATCTTCTCTCTCATCTCAATCATATCCTCTCTCATCTCAAGTCTCATCTCAACTCTCATCTCCAACAAGTCAACTACCACCTCTCTCATCTCATCTCTCATCCCACCTCATCTCCTCACTCATCTCCGCCCTCATCTCCTCTCTCATCTAGCACACATCATTTCTGTCTTTATGTTCTTACCACTGTTCCTCGACTGAGCCTTCTTCTCTTCCTTCCTGCGTGTTGGCCCACCCCATGTAGACCCTGAGCCTTCTTCTCTTCCTTCCTGCGAGTTGGTCCACCCCATGTAGACCCTGAGCCTTCTTCTCTTCCTTCCTGCGTGTTGGTCCACCCCATGTAGACCCTGAGCCTTCTTCTCTTCCTTCCTGCGTGTTGGTCCACCCCATGTAGACCCTGAGCCTTCTTCTCTTCCTTCCTGCGTGTTGGTCCGCCCCATGTAGACCCTGAGCCTTCTTCTCTTCCTTCCTGCGTGTTGGTCCACCCCATGTAGACCCTGAGCCTTCTTCTCTTCCTTCCTGCGTGTTGGTCCACCCCATGTAGACCCTGAGCCTTCTTCTCTTCCTTCCTGCGTGTTGGTCCACCCCATGTAGACCCTGAGCCTTCTCTTCCTTCCTGCGTGTTGGTCCACCCCATGTAGACCCTGAGTCTTCTTCTCTTCCTTCCTGCGTGTTGGTCCACCCCATGTAGACCCTGAGTCTTCTTCTCTTCCTTCCTGCGTGTTGGTCCACCCCATGTAGACCCTGAGCCTTCTTCTCTTCCTTCCTGCGTGTTGGTCCACCCCATGTAGACCCTGAGCCTTCTTCTCTTCCTTCCTGCGTGTTGGTCCACCCCATGTAGACCCTGAGCCTTCTTCTCTTCCTTCCTGCGTGTTGGTCCACCCCATGTAGACCCTGAGTCTTCTTCTCTTCCTTCCTGCGTGTTGGTCCACCCCATGTAGACCCTGAGCCTTCTTCTCTTCCTTCCTGCGTGTTGGTCCACCCCATGTAGACCCTGAGCCTTCTTCTCTTCCTTCCTGCGTGTTGGTCCACCCCATGTAGACCCTGAGCCTTCTTCTCTTCCTTCCTGCGTGTTGGTCCACCCCATGTAGACCCTGATCCTTCTTCTCTTCCTTCCTGCGTGTTGGTCCACCCCATGTAGACCTTGAGCCTTCTCCTCTTCCTTCCTGCGTGTTGGTCCACCCCATGTAGACCCTGAGCCTTCTTCTCTTCCTTCCTGCGTGTTGGTCCACCCCATGTAGACCCTGAGCCTTCTTCACTTCCTTCCTGCGTGTTGGTCCACCCCATGTAGACCCTGAGCCTTCTCCTCTTCCTTCCTGCGTGTTGGTCCACCCCATGTAGACCCTGAGCCTTCTTCACTTCCTTCCTGCGTGTTGGTCCACCCCATGTAGACCCTGAGCCTTCTCCTCTTCCTTCCTGCATGTTGGTCCACCCCATGTAGACCCTGAGCCTTCTTCTCTTCCTTCCTGCGTGTTGGTCCACCCCATGTAGACCCTCAGCCTTCCTCTCTTCCTTCCTGCGTGTTGGTCCACCCCATGTAGACCATGTGGAGCTATTAGACACTGGGTCACAGTGTCTCCCCTGGTGTGTGCTTCGTGCCGCGGGTCGCCTCGCTCTTTTATTCACCTGCCTTGTGCAATATTTCCCGAAACTGCCGCCCTGAATCTATTTCTGCTAGTCATATTGTTTCCGATTTATTATGATCAATTATATAATAAAATAACAAAAATATAATATGTGTATGTATGTTTTCAAAGTGCTAAAATGTCACCAGAGCAAATTACACATAGTTGACGGATGTCGTTTAGATGCCCTGCCCCATCTGTCAGTGCCTGTTGGCGTGCCTAAACCTCTCTCTACAGGTCACCTACCATAAACCTCTCTTTGTCCAGGTCACCTACCCTAAACCTCTCTCTCTACAGGTCACCTACCATAAACCTCTCTCTCTCTCTCTATATATATATATATATAGGTCACCTACCATAAACCTCTCTCTCTCTCTCTCTCTCCCTCTCCCTCTCCCTCTCCCTCTCCTCTCCCTCTCCCATCCCCCTCCCCCTCCCCCTCTCTCTCTCTCTCTATATATATAGGTCACCTACCATAAACCTCTCTCTCTCTCTACAGGTCACCTACCATAAACCCCTCTCTCTACAGGTCACCTACCATAAACCCCTCTCTCTACAGGTCACCTACCATAAACCTCTCTCTCTACAGGCCACCTACCATAAACCTCTCTCTCTACAGGTCACCTACCATAAACCTCTATCTCTACAGGTCACCTACCATAAACCTCTCTCTCTCTCTCTACAGGTCACCTACCATAAATCTCTCTCTCTCTCTACAGGTCACCTACCATATCCCTCTATCTAAACAGGTCACCTACCATAAACCTCTCTCTCTCTCTCTACAGGTCACCTACCATAAACCTCTCTCTCTCTCTACAGGTCACCTATGCCCTGTTGATGCCAGCCCAGAATCCACTGGCTGATGACGCTTTCACATTCCAGGTGAGTTCTCTTTGATACGGTCCCTACTAGACAGTCACTGTGATATGTTGTGTTTGACATGGTCCCTACTAGACAGTCACTGTGATGTGTTGTGTTTGACATGGTCCCTACTAGACAGTCACTGTGATATGTTGTGTTTGACACGGTCCCTACTAGACAGTCACTGTGATATGTTGTTTGACACGGTCCCTACTAGACGGTCACTGTGATATGTTGTGTTTGACACGGTCCCTACTAGACAGTCACTGTGATATGTTGTGTTTGACACGGTCCCCACTAGACAGTCACTGTCATATGTTGTGTTTGACACGGTCCCTACTAGACGGTCACTGTGATGAGTTGTGTTTGACATGGTCCCTACTAGACGGTCACTGTGATATGTTGTTGTGTTTGACACGGTTCCTACTAGACAGTCACTGTGATGTGTTGTGTTTGACATGGTCCCTACTAGACAGTCACTGTGATGTGTTGTGTTTGACATGGTCCCTACTAGACAGTCACTGTGATATGTTGTGTTTGACATGGTCCCCACTAGACAGTCACTGTGATATGTTGTGTTTAACATGGTCCCCACTAGACAGTCACTGTGATATGTTGTGTTTAACATGGTCCCCACTAGACAGCAGTGTGATATGTTGTGTTTGACATGGTCCCTACTAGACAGTCACTGTGATATGTTGTGTTTGACATGGTCCCCACTAGACAGTCACTGTGATATGTTGTGTTTGACATGGTCCCTACTAGACAGTCACTGTGATATGTTGTGTTTGACATGGTCCCTACTAGACAGTCACTGTGATGTGTTGTGTTTGACATGGTCCCCACTAGACAGTCACTGTGATATGTTGTGTTTGACATGGTCCCTGTGTTTCCAGTGCAACTTCGTGCGCAGTGGCGGTGTGCCGATCACACTGAGCATGCTCACAAAGAACAACTTCCTGTCGACAGCCGACCTGGAGACTCGCAGGTGAGGTAGACACACCTGAAAATTGCAGTGAACAAAGTCTGTAGAACTAGTCACATGTGTCACCGTTAAATGGGTCACTTACAAACGCACTGTCATGTGACAGTCACTTACAAGTGCACAGTTGTGTGACAGTCACTACAAGTGCACTGTTGTGTGACAGTCACAAGTGCACAGTCGTGTGACAGTCACTTACAAGTGCACAGTCGTGTGACAGTCGCTACAAGTGCACTCTCTGGTACAGTTACTTAACATATGCCATGCAATGATAGTCACTTACAGAATTGTGATTTAGTACATTTACCTACAAAGAGAAGGAAATAAATAAATTATGTTGTAGTGCCCCGCTGCATCATACCTGGCAGTGCCATTGTACCACTGTGTCACTGTCAACACTGTCACCTGTGTATCACTCACTGTTGCTGTGTCACCATCTGTGTCTGTCACTGTGTCGCTGTAGGACGGCGTACCTGGTAGTGCTCAAGATCTGCAAGTTGTTGGTGACGTGTGTGGGTCACGCCCAGGTTCAGATGGTGGCTGATGCATGCCAGGCACCGGATGCACCGCCCGGATCGTCAGCGGTGTCTGCGGCGGTGCACAACCATGCGGTGGTGCTACAGCAGGCCCTGCTGCATGTACCTAACCCCAATGCAGAGTGCATGACTCGCAACGTCGCCAGCAAGATAGGACAGCACCTTGGCAAACAGGTGAGAACTCCTGCCCTCTCTAGGGGCCATCTCAACTTGTCATGGCTCACCCCCTGTGTGTGAAGAGACGCACTCTCTGTGCTGTGTTTGAGACGCCCCCCTCTTTGTGCTGTGTTTGAGATGCTCCCTCTGTGTGCTGTGTTTGATATGCCCCCCCTCTTTGTGCTGTGTTTGAGATGCCCCCCTCTCTGTGCTGTGTTTGAGATGCCCCCCTCTTTGTGCTGTGTTTGAGATGCTCCCTCTGTGTGCTGTGTTTGAGATGCCCCCCTCTGTGTGCTGTGTTTGAGATGCCCCCCTCTTTGTGCTGTGTTTGAGATGCCCCCCTCTCTGTGCTGTGTTTGAGATGCCCCCCTCTTTGTGCTGTGTTTGAGATGCTCCCTCTGTGTGCTGTGTTTGAGATGCCCCCCTCTTTGTGCTGTGTTTGAGATGCCCCCCTCTTTGTGCTGTGTTTGAGATGCCCCCCTCTTTGTGCTGTGTTTGAGATGCCCCCCTCTTTGTGCTGTGTTTGAGATGCTCCCTCTATGGTGTGTTTGAAATATCCCGTTTGTGGCATGTTTGAGATGCCCCCTCTCTGCATGCTCTGTTTGAGATGCTCCCTCTGTGTGCCGTGTTTGAGACACCCCCTCTGTGCTGTGTTTGAGACACCCCCTCTATGGCGTGTTTGCAATGTCCCGTTTGTGGCATGTTTGAGATGCCTCTGTGCCGTGTTTGAGACGCCCCCTCTGTGCTGTGTTTGAGACGCCCTCTCTGTGCAGGCGACGGGGACCGTGCCAGACCTGACGACGGTGCGCGCCGTGCAGAAGATCGCCTGGTCTGCCAGCAGTGGCGCCCTCTGTCTTGTACACTCGACCAACGAGGACATCCACCGCGCCCACGAGAAGGCGACTAGTGCTGTGGGGGGTGGCACAGGGGGTGGAGTTGGGGGCGGGGTGGGCCAGGAGGATGTGAGTGTGAGTGGGGAGGCGATGGAGGTGTTGACGGTGTGTCTCGCCCTGTGCCCCCAGGCCCTGGAGGCCCTCAACAAGGACAAGGCGTGGCAGGCCTTCATTGTCGACCTGCTGCTGCTGTGTGGCTCACGCTCAGTCCGGCTCTCAGCCATGGAACAGTTCACGCTGATGGCCACCAAGTGCTGCTCCGGACAACGTCCACTTCTCTTCTTCATCACCCTGCTTTTCACAGTGCTAGGGGTAAGTCACTTTACCCCATCCTAGGGCTAAGACAGTCTACTGCTACACTCTACCCCACCCCTAGGGCTAGGACAGTCTACTGCTACACTCTACCCCACCCCTAGGGCTAAGACAGTCTACTGCTACACTCTACCCCACCCCTAGGGCTAAGTCAGTCTACTGCTACACCAGACCCTACCCCTAGGGCTAAAACAGTCTACTGCTGCACTCTACCCCACCCCTAGGGCTAAGTCAATCTACTGCTACACTCTACCTCACCCCTAGGGCTAAGACAGTCTACTGCTACACTCTACCCCACCCCTAGGGCTAAGACAGTCTACTGCTACACTCTACCCCACCCCTAGGGCTAAGACAGTCTACTGCTACACTCTACCCCACCCCTAGGGCTAAGTCAGTCTACTGCTACACTCTACCCCACCCCTAGGGCTAAGTCCGTCTGCTGCTACACTCTATCCCACCCCTAGGGCTAGGACAGTCTACTGCTACACTACCCCACCCCTAGGGCTACGTCAGTCTACTGCTACACCAGACCCTACCCCTAGGGCTAAGACAGTCTACTGCTGCACTCTACCCCACCCCTAGGGCTAAGTCAGTCTACTGCTGCACTCTACCCCACCCCTAGGGCTAAGACAGTCTACTGCTACACTCTACCCCACCCCTAGGGCTAAGTTAGTCTACTGCTACACTCTACCCCACACCTAGGGCTAAGTCAGTCTACTGCTACACTCTACCTCACCCCTACGGCTAAGTTAGTCTACTGCTACACTCTACCCCACCCCTACGGCTAAGTTAGTCTACTGCTACACTCTACCCCACCCCTACGGCTAAGACAGTCTACTGCTACACTCTACCCCACCCCTAGAGCTAAGTTAGTCTACTGCTACACTCTACCCCACCCCTACGGCTAAGACAGTCTACTGCTACACTCTACCCCACCCCTAGGGCTATGTCGGTCTACTGCTACACTCTACCCCACCCCTAGGGCTAAGTCTGTCTACTGCTACACTCTACCCCAACCCTAGGGCTAAGTCGGTCTACTGCTACACTCTACCCCACCCCTAGGGCTAAGACGGTCTACTGCTACACTCTACCCCACCCCTAGGGCTAAGTCAGTCTACTGCTACACTCTACCCCACCCCTACGGCTAAGTCAGTCTACTGCTACACTCTACCCCACCCCTACGGCAAAGTCAATCTACTGCTACACTCTACCCCACCCCTAGGGCTATGTCGGTCTACTGTTACACTGTACCCCACCCATAGGGCTATGTCAGTCTACTGCTACTCTCTACCCCACCCCTAGGGCTAAGTCAGTCTCTGTTACACTCTACCCCACCCGTAGGGCTAAGTCTGTCTACTGCTACACTCTACCCCACCCCTAGGACTAACTCAGTCTACTGCTACACTCTACCTCACCCATAGAGCTAAGTCAGTCTACATGTACTCTACCCCACCCCTAGGGCTAAGTCAGTATACTGCTACACTCTACCCCACCCCTAGGACTAACTCAGTCTACTGCTACACTCTACCTCACCCATAGAGCTAAGTCAGTCTACATGTACTCTACCCCACCCCTAGGGCTAAGTCAGTATACTGCTACACTCTACCCTACCTCTAGGGCTAAGACACTGGACAGTCTACTGCTACACTCTACCCCACCCCTAGGGCTATGTCGGTCTACTGCTACACTCTACCCCACCCCTAGGGCTATGTCAGCCTACTGCTACACTCTACCCCACCCCTAGGGCTAAGTCAATCTCCATGTACTTTTTACCCCACCCCTACGGCTAAGTCAGTCTACACTCTACCCCGCCCCTAGGGCTAAGTCTCTGCACCACTAATTGTCCAGCTATACTAAAAACATGAAAACCTGCAGCCATTTCTGAGGATTAAATGCTGACTGTTGTATTGACCGTCCTAAACACTGACTGTTGTATTGACCATCCTAAACACTGACTGTTGTATTGACTGTCCTAAGCACTGAATGTTGTATTGACCGTCCAAACACTGACTGTTGTATTGACCATCCTAATCACTGACTTGTATTGAGTGACTGTTGTATTGACCATCCTAAACACTGGCTGTTGTATTGACTGTCCTAAACACTGGCTGTTGTATTGACTGTCGTAAACACTGACTGATGCATTAACTGTCCTAAACACTGACTGTTGTATTGACTGTCCTCAACACTGACTGTTGTATTGACTGTCCTAAACACTGACTGTTGCAGACCTGCCTACCATTCCGGATTGTCCGGAATCATTCCGGAAAGTCACCTCAAATTACGGTATTACGGCGAGGGATGAAAATATTACGGACTGTTACCATGTTCGCCAATCACTCAAATTTAGCTTCCACTATATTCAACAGGTGGCAGCATATGTATGCGGCATGTTGTGACATGGTTTTTCATTCGCTGAGTCTGGTCGTAATCTAACCAATAGGAAACAGCGTTATGATAAATTTGCATTTCCGCGATCAAACAAAACAGTCACGCGGCACGAAATTATGGCTGACAGCGAAACGACGCCACCGCCAACCAAAAAGAAACGTGTAATGCAAAAATTTTGTGAGTGTTGTACTTGTAGTGTTAGGCCAACTGACTGTACTAAGACTAAGTTAGTATATTTATTGAGGAGTTTAGTCTATCATTTACAGCCTATCATACAGTCACTAGAGTCTAGGCAATGTCGATGACAGCGTAATGTAATGGTTTTGCCGTCGCTACTCCCCCCCCCCGTCTATCATTTATCATTCTATCCGGCTATAATACAGGGATAGGCTTATATACTAGAGTTGAGTAGACTAGAATCTAGGTGATTTCGATGACAGCGTAACGTAATGGTTTTGTAATCGCTACCCACCCCCCACCCCCCGGTGACAATATCTGACACGGTTCTGAACAATTACTGACAGGAAGCCTATATTCCTGAAAATTTGTGTAAATGGGAAGATGGATTACTGACAGGAAGTGTTTGGGGGAGGCTGGTCTGCTGTTGTATTGACCATCCTAAGCACTGAATGTTGTATTGACCGTCCAAACACTGACTGTTGTATTGACCATCCTACGCACTGACTGTTGTATTGACTGACTGTTGTATTGACCATCCTAAACACTGACTGTTGTATTGACTGACTGTTGTATTGACCATCCTAAGCACTGACTGTTGTATTGACCGTCCTAAACAATGACTCTTATATATTGACTGTCCTAAACACTGACTGATGCGTTGACCGTCCTAAACACTGACTGTTGTATTGACTGTCCTAAACACTGACTGATGCATTGACTGTCCTAAACACTGACTGTTGTATTGACTGTCCTAAACACTGACTCTTATATTGACTGTCCTAAACACTGACTGTTGTATTGACCGTCCTAAACACTGGCTGTTGTATTGACTGACTGTTGTATTGACCATCCTAAACACTGGCTGTTGTATTGACTGACTGTTGTATTGACCATCCTAAACACTGACTGTTGTATTGACCGTCCTAAACACTGACTCTTATATTGACTGTCCTAAACACTGACTGTTGTATTGACCGTCTTAAGCACTGAATGTTGTATTGACCGTCCAAACACTGACTGTTGTATTGACCATCCTAAACACTGGCTGTTGTATTGACTGTCCTAAACACTGACTGTTGTATTGACCATCCTAAACACTGACTGTTGTATTGACTGTCGTAAACACTGACTGATGCGTTGACTGTCCTAAACACTGACTGTTGTATTGACTGTCCTAAACACTGACTCTTATATTGACTGTCCTAAACACTGACTGTTGTATTGACCATCCTAAACACAGGCTGTTGTATTGACTGACTGTTGTATTGACCATCCTAAACACTGGCTGTTGTATTGACCATCCTAAACACTGGCTGTTGTATTGACCATCCTAAGCACTGACTGTTGTATTGACCGTCCTAAACGCTGACTCTGATATTGACTGTTCTAAACACTGACTGTTGTATTGACCGTCCTAAACACTGGCTGTTGTATTGACTGACTGTTGTATTGACCATCCTAAACACTGGCTGTTGTATTGACTGACTGTTGTATTGACCATCCTAAACACTGGCTGTTGTATTGATTGTCCAAACACTGACTGTTGTATTGACTGTCCTAAACACTGACTGTTGTATTGACTGTCCTAAGCACTGACTGTTGTATTGACTGTCTTAAACACTGACTGTTGTATTGACTGTTCTAAATACTGACTGATGCGTTGACCATCCTAAACACTGACTGTTGTATTGACCGTCCTAAACACTGACTGTTGTATTGACCGTCCTAAACACTGGCTGTTGTATTGACTGACTGTTGTATTGACCATCCTAAACACTGGCTGTTATATTGACTGACTGTTGTATTGACCATCCTAAACACTGACTGTTGTATTGACCATCCTAAACACTGACTGTTGTATTGACCGTCCTAAACACTGACTCTTATATTGACTGTCCTAAACACTGACTGTTGTATTGACCGTCCTAAATACTGGCTGTTGTATTGACTGACTGTTGTATTGACCATCCTAAACACTGACTGTTGTATTGACTGACTGTTGTATTGACCATTCTAAACACTGGCTGTTGTATTGACCATCCTAAACACTGGCTGTTGTATTGACCATCCTAAGCACTGACTGTTGTATTGACCGTCCTAAACGCTGACTCTGATATTGACTGTTCTAAACACTGACTGTTGTATTGACCGTCCTAAACACTGGCTGTTGTATTGACTGACTGTTGTATTGACCATCCTAAACACTGGCTGTTGTATTGACTGACTGTTGTATTGACCATCCTAAACACTGGCTGTTGTATTGACTGACTGTTGTATTGACCATCCTAAACACTGGCTGTTGTATTGATTGTCCAAACACTGACTGTTGTATTGACTGTCCTAAACACTGACTGTTGTATTGACTGTCCTAAGCACTGACTGTTGTATTGACTGTCTTAAACACTGACTGTTGTATTGACTGTTCTAAATACTGACTGATGCGTTGACCGTCCTAAACACTGACTGTTGTATTGACCGTCCTAAACACTGACTGTTGTATTGACCGTCCTAAACACTGGCTGTTGTATTGACTGACTGTTGTATTGACCATCCTAAACACTGGCTGTTGTATTGACTGACTGTTGTATTGACCATCCTAAACACTGACTGTTGTATTGACCATCCTAAACACTGACTGTTGTATTGACCGTCCTAAACACTGACTCTTATATTGACTGTCCTAAACACTGACTGTTGTATTGACCGTCCTAAATACTGGCTGTTGTATTGACTGACTGTTGTATTGACCATCCTAAACACTGACTGTTGTATTGACCGTCCTAAACACTGACTCTTTTATTGACTGTCCTAAACACTGACTGTTGTATTGACCATCCTAAACACTTGCTGTTGTATTGACTGTCCTAAACACTGACTGTTGTATTGACTGTCCTAAACACTGACTGTTGTATTGACCGTCCTAAACACTGAATGTTGTATTGACTGTCCTAAACACTGACTGTTGTATTGACTGTCCTAAACACTGACTGTTGTATTGACTGTCCTAAACACTTGCTGTTGTATTGACTGTCCTAAACACTGACTGTTGTATTGACTGTCCTAAACACTGACTGTTGTATTGACTGTCCTAAACACTGACTGTTGTGTTGACCGTCCTAAACACTTGCTGTTGTATTGACTGTCCAAACACTGACTGTTGTATTGACTGTCCTAACCACTCACTGTTGTATTGACCGTCCTAAATACTGGCTGTTGTATTGACCGACTGTTGTATTGACCATCCTAAACACTGGCTGTTGTATTGACTGACTGTTGTATTGACCATCCTAAACACTGACTGTTGTATTGACCATCCTAAACACTGACTGTTGTATTGACCATCCTAAACACTGACTGTTGTATTGACCGTCCTAAACACTGACTCTTATATTGACTGTCCTAAACACTGACTGTTGTATTGACCGTCCTAAATACTGGCTGTTGTATTGACTGACTGTTGTATTGACCATCCTAAACACTGGCTGTTGTATTGACCGTCCTAAACACTGACTCTTTTATTGACTGTCCTAAACACTGACTGTTGTATTGACCATCCTAAACACTTGCTGTTGTATTGACTGTCCTAAACACTGACTGTTGTATTGACTGTCCTAAACACTGACTGTTGTATTGACCATCCTAAACACTGAATGTTGTATTGACCGTCCTAAACACTGAATGTTGTATTGACTGTCCAAACACTGACTGTTGTATTGACTGTCCTAACCACTGACTGTTGTATTGACTGTCCTAAACACTGACTGTTGTATTGACTGTCTTAAACACTGACTGTTGTATTGACCGTCCTAAACACTGACTGATGCGTTGACCATCCTAAACACTGACTGTTGTATTGACTGTCCTAAACACTGACTGATGCGTTGACTGTCCTAAACACTGACTGTTGTATTGACTGTCCTAAACACTGACTCTTATATTGACTCTCCTAAACACTGACTGTTGTATTGAACATCCTAAACACTGGCTGTTGTATTGACTGACTGTTGTATTGACCATCCTAAACTCTGGCTGTTGTATTGACTGACTGTTGTATTGACCATCCTAAACACTGACTGTAATATTGACCGTCCTAAGCACTGACTGTTGCATTGACCATCCTAACGACTGAATGTTGTATTGACCGTTTTAAACACTGAATGTTGTATTGACCGTCCTAAACACTGACTGTTGTATTGACCATCCTAAACACTGACTGTTGTATTGACCGTCCTAAACACTGACTGTTGTATTGACCGTCCTGAACACTGACTGTTGTATTGACCGTCCTGTACACTGACTGGTATATTGACCATCCTAAACACTGACTGTTGTATTGACCGCCCTAAACACTGACTGTTATATTGACTGTCCTAAACACTGACTGTTGTATTGACTGTCCTAAACAGTGACTGTTGTATTGACCGTCCTAAACACTGACTGTTCTGTTCCAGAATAAAGCGAGGGAGTTTGCACGCCAGTCTCACGAATACTTCCAGCTGCTCTGTAGGTAGGTATCATTTGCCACTGTTACATCAAGCATTGCTATGGCAACGTCAAACTTAACAATCTACAGCTGAACTTTGTTTGTTTCAATTTGCAGTGTTATTGCAATTCTTTCTGCAGTGATGTGTGTTGTATGTTACTCACTGGTTTGTTGTATATTACTCACTGATGTGTTGTATGTTACTCACTGGTTTGTTGTATGTTACTCATTGGTGTGTTGTATTTTACTCACTGGTTTGTTGTATGTTACTCACTGGTTTGTTGTATGTTACTCACTGGTGTGTTGTATGTTACTCACTGGTTTGTTGTATGTTACTCACTGGTTTGTTGTATGTTACTCACTGTTGTGTTGTATGTTACTCACTGGTGTGTTGTATGTTACTCACTGGTGTGTTGTATGTTACTCACTGGTGTGTTGTATGTTACTCACTGGTGTGTTGTATGTTACTCACTGGTGTGTTGTATGTTACTCATTGGTTTGTTGTATGTTACTCGCTGTTGTGTTGTATGTTACTCGCTGTTGTGTTGTATGTTACTCGCTGGTGTGTTGTATGTTACTCGCTGGTGTGTTGTATGTTACTCACTGGTGTGTTGTATGTTACTCGCTGGTATATTCTATGTTACTGGTGTGTTGTATGTTACTGGTGTGTTGTAGGTTACTCAACTACGCATCAGGCTCCCAGGCATCTCTGCCCACGGCAGAAGCCTTGCTGCACAATGAAATCACATGGCTGAAGAAAGTCAGGGTACAGTGCTTTCTGGGTCCAATAAGTTAAGTCTGTGTCCGGGATCTCCACACAGTCATGACAAATATTAATTGTTTACATATTGGCTGTTATTTATAAAGTGTATATGTAATTTTAAACAAATTGGAAATAACATTTACTTAGGTAGCAGTGACGTGTGTTGCACAAGCGTGTTGTTTCTTTAATTAGCATTGACGTGTGTTCTACAGGCGTGTTGTTTCTTTAATTAGCATTGATGTGTGTTCTACAGGCATGTTGTTTCTGATGTCACTAGTATCTTTCAGGACAACATACTTAAGACTGGCGACATTCAGGTGGATGAAATGTTACTAGAAGGCCACCTAGGGGTGACAAAAGAACTACTGTCACTACAGTCGGCTGAGAAGAAATACCATATTGGGTCAGAGAACGGAGGCTCGAATCTCATCAAGGTGAGCAGCAACCATTTCACCAAGATATTGAGCTCATAATTAAGAATAATCTCATCAAGGTGAGCAGCAACATTTCTTCAAGATATTGAGCTCTAAATTAAGGATAATCTCATCACGGTGAGCAGCAACCATTTCACCTAGATATTGAGTTCTAAATTAAGGACAATCTCATCAAGGTGAGCAGCAACCATTTCACGAAGATATTGAGTTCTAAATTAAGGATAATCTCATCAAGGTGAGCAGCAATCATTTCACGAAGATATTGAGTTCTAAATTAAGGATAATCTCATCAAGGTGAGCAGCAGCCATTTCACCGA
This sequence comes from Escarpia spicata, assembly GCA_963995525.1. Taxonomy (NCBI): domain Eukaryota; kingdom Metazoa; phylum Annelida; class Polychaeta; order Sabellida; family Siboglinidae; genus Escarpia; species Escarpia spicata. Next base: position 802,724 of record OZ023207.1, read on the forward strand.
GATATTGAGCTCTAAATTAAGGATAATCTCATAAAGGTGAGCAGCAACCATTTCACCAAGATATTGACTTGTAAATTAAGGATAATCTCATCAAGGTGAGCAGCAGCTATTTCACCGAGATATTGAGCTCTAAATTAAGGATAATCTCATTAAGGTGAGCAGCAACCATTTCACCAAGATATTGAGTTCTAAATTAAGGATAATCTCATCAAGGTGAGCAGCAGCCATTTCACCGAGATATTGAGCTCTAAATTAAGGATAATCACATTAAGGTGAGCAGCAACCATTTCCCCAAGATATTGAGTTCTAAATTAAGGATAATCTCATCAAGGTGAGCAGCAGCCATTTCACCGAGATATTGAGCTCTAAATTAAGGATAATCTCATTAAGGTGAGCAGCAACCATTTCACCAAGATATTGAGCTCTTAATTAAGGATAATCTCATCAAGGTGAGCAGCAACCATTTTACGAAAATATTGAGTTCTAAATTAAGGATAATCTCATCAAGGTGAGCAGCAACCATTTCACCGAGATATTGAACTCTAAATTAAGGATGATCTTATCAAGGTGAGCAGCAACCATTTCACCTAGATATTGAGCTCTAAACTCTAAATTAAGGATAATCTGATCAAGGTGACCAGGAACCATTTCAGCAAGATATTGAGCTCTAAATTAAGGATAATCTCATCAAGGTGAGCAGCAACCATTTCACCGAGATATTGAGTTCTAAATTAAGGATAATTTCATCAAGGTGAACAGCAACATTTCACAAAGATATTGAGTTCTAAATTAAGGATAATCTCATCAAGGTGAGCAGCAACCATTTCACCAAGATATTGAGCTCTAAATTAAGGATAATCTCATCAAGGTGAGCAGCAATCATTTCACGAAGATATTGAGTTCTAAATTAAGGATAATCTCATCAAGGTGAGCAGCAGCCATTTCACCGAGATATTGAGTTCTAAATTAAGGATAATCTCATAAAGGTGAGCAGCAACCATTTCACCAAGATATTGAGTTCTAAATTAAGGATAATCTCATCAAGGTGAGCAGCAACCATTTTACGAAAATATTGAGTTCTAAATTAAGGATAATCTCATCAAGGTGAGCAGCAACCATTTCACCGAGATATTGAGCTCTAAATTAAGGATGATCTCATTAAGGTGAGCAGCAACCATTTCACCTAGATATTGAGCTCTTAATTAAGGATAATCTCATCAAGGTGAGCAGGAACCATTTTACGAAAATATTGAGTTCTAAATTAAGGATAATCTCATCAAGGTGAGCAGCAACCATTTCACCGAGATATTGAGCTCTAAATTAAGGATGATCTTATCAAGGTGAGCAGCAACCATTTCACCTAGATATTGAGCTCTAAATTAAGGATAATCTTATCAAGGTGACCAGGAACCATTTCAGCAAGATATTGAGCAGGAACCATTTCACCAAGATATTGAGCTCTAAATTAAGGATAATTTCATCAAGGTGAGCAGCAACCATTTCACCGAGATATTGAACTCTAAATTAAGGATGATCTTATCAAGGTGAGCAGCAACCATTTCACCTAGATATTGAGCTCTAAACTCTAAATTAAGGATAATCTGATCAAGGTGACCAGGAACCATTTCAGCAAGATATTGAGCTCTAAATTAAGGATAATCTCATCAAGGTGAGCAGCAACCATTTCACCGAGATATTGAGTTCTAAATTAAGGATAATTTCATCAAGGTGAACAGCAACATTTCACAAAGATATTGAGTTCTAAATTAAGGATAATCTCATCAAGGTGAGCAGCAACCATTTCACCAAGATATTGAGCTCTAAATTAAGGATAATCTCATCAAGGTGAGCAGCAATCATTTCACGAAGATATTGAGTTCTAAATTAAGGATAATCTCATCAAGGTGAGCAGCAGCCATTTCACCGAGATATTGAGTTCTAAATTAAGGATAATCTCATAAAGGTGAGCAGCAGCCATTTCACCAAGATATTGACTTGTAAATTAAGGATAATCTCATCAAGGTGAGCAGCAGCTATTTCACCGAGATATTGAGCTCTAAATTAAGGATAATCTCATTAAGGTGAGCAGCAGCCATTTCACCGAGATATTGAGCTCTAAATTAAGGATAATCTCATAAAGGTGAGCAGCAACCATTTCACCAAGATATTGACTTGTAAATTAAGGATAATCTCATCAAGGTGAGCAGCAGCTATTTCACCGAGATATTGAGCTCTAAATTAAGGATAATCTCATTAAGGTGAGCAGCAACCATTTCACCAAGATATTGAGTTCTAAATTAAGGATAATCTCATCAAGGTGAGCAGCAGCCATTTCACCGAGATATTGAGCTCTAAATTAAGGATAATCTCATTAAGGTGAGCAGCAACCATTTCACCAAGATATTGAGTTCTAAATTAAGGATAATCTCATCAAGGTGAGCAGCAGCCATTTCACCGAGATATTGAGCTCTAAATTAAGGATAATCTCATTAAGGTGAGCAGCAACCATTTCACCAAGATATTGAGCTCTTAATTAAGGATAATCTCATCAAGGTGAGCAGCAACCATTTTACGAAAATATTGAGTTCTAAATTAAGGATAATCTCATCAAGGTGAGCAGCAACCATTTCACCGAGATATTGAACTCTAAATTAAGGATGATCTTATCAAGGTGAGCAGCAACCATTTCACCTAGATATTGAGCTCTAAACTCTAAATTAAGGATAATCTGATCAAGGTGACCAGGAACCATTTCAGCAAGATATTGAGCTCTAAATTAAGGATAATCTCATCAAGGTGAGCAGCAACCATTTCACCGAGATATTGAGTTCTAAATTAAGGATAATTTCATCAAGGTGAACAGCAACATTTCACAAAGATATTGAGTTCTAAATTAAGGATAATCTCATCAAGGTGAGCAGCAACCATTTCACCAAGATATTGAGCTCTAAATTAAGGATAATCTCATCAAGGTGAGCAGCAATCATTTCACGAAGATATTGAGTTCTAAATTAAGGATAATCTCATCAAGGTGAGCAGCAGCCATTTCACCGAGATATTGAGTTCTAAATTAAGGATAATCTCATAAAGGTGAGCAGCAACCATTTCACCAAGATATTGAGTTCTAAATTAAGGATAATCTCATCAAGGTGAGCAGCAACCATTTTACGAAAGTATTGAGTTCTAAATTAAGGATAATCTCATCAAGGTGAGCAGCAACCATTTCACCGAGATATTGAGCTCTAAATTAAGGATGATCTCATTAAGGTGAGCAGCAACCATTTCACCTAGATATTGAGCTCTTAATTAAGGATAATCTCATCAAGGTGAGCAGGAACCATTTTACGAAAATATTGAGTTCTAAATTAAGGATAATCTCATCAAGGTGAGCAGCAACCATTTCACCGAGATATTGAGCTCTAAATTAAGGATGATCTTATCAAGGTGAGCAGCAACCATTTCACCTAGATATTGAGCTCTAAATTAAGGATAATCTTATCAAGGTGACCAGGAACCATTTCAGCAAGATATTGAGCAGGAACCATTTCACCAAGATATTGAGCTCTAAATTAAGGATAATTTCATCAAGGTGAGCAGCAACCATTTCACTGAGATATTGAGTTCTAAATTAAGGATAATTTCATCAAGGTGAGCAGCAATATTTCATAAAGATATTGAGTTCTAAATTAAGGATAATCTCATCAAGGTGAGCAGCAACCATTTCACCAAGATATTGAGCTCTAAATTAAGGATAATCTCATTAAAGTGAGCAGCAACCATTTCATCGAGATATTGAGCTCATAATTATGGATAATCTCATCAAGGTGAGCAGCAACCAATTCACCGAGATATTGAGCTCTTAATTAAGGGCAGACACCCCAGGTGAAATGGTATTTTTGGACAAAAAATACTGAAAATGGTTTTCTGCCAGATTATTATACCTTTGTATGCATACTATCAATAAAGTTCACTTCTATGACAATTACATACCTCTAAGTGAGTTTTAGTCATGGATAAAGCATGTCGATATCATGTAATGAAATCCATTATGCAATCTGCTATATCAATAATGTTTTCAGTGTTGCATTCAGCATATTCTACTGTGTGCAATGACCAGACACTTTTTAAAATCGAATAGTTTGAAAGATATAGTCATATTTGTTGCCAAAAAATGTGCATGCGCATTAACTGCCATCTGTTTGGCAGAACTCATTGAACAATTGTTGTCAAAAGTATTTGATAATATTTCACACCAACCACTTTTCAACAACGTTTTGCTCACTACACGAAGAACTAAAACACAATCTTATATAAGGCACCGCTGCATCACAGAGGACACTATTTCACATAGGGCACTATTTCCTGACATTCGCAAAGCTATAAATCCGCTACGCACTTGTAAACGGGTCATGAAACCAGTGTCATGTAAACAAATCAGAGTCATGACACCAGTGTCATGTAAACAAATCAGAGCCATGACACCAGTGTCATGTAAACAAGTCAAAGGGTCATGACGTCAGTGTCATGTAGACAAATCATAGAGTCATGACACCAGTGTCATGTAAACAAGTCAAAATGTCATGATGTCAGTGTCATGTAAACAAGTCAAAGGGTCATGATGCCAGTGTCATGTAATCATGTGATAGTTAGCAAACTTTTAATCACTAACATTTGGAAGACTTATTTGGCTGTGGATAACTGGAAACTGGACTCAAAATAAAACCGTCAAATCTTGCTTACCTGATGATGGTAATGTAATGTTGTCTGTTTAAGATGGTTATAGTGTGTCGTAATGTTGTCTGTTTAAGATGGTTATAGTGTGACGTAATGTTGTCTGTTTAAGATGGTTATAGTGTGGCGTAATGTTGTCTTTTTAAGATGGTTATAGTGTGGCGTAATGTTGTCTGTTTAGATGGTTATAGTGTTAAAAATTGTCATTTCCGTGAGCATTTATCTGACCGTTTCATTGATAGACTATTAGTTACCAGGAGCAAATGGTAGTCACTGATACGTTGCTACTAGTAACAATAAATGGTAGTCACTTATATGTTGCTACTAGCAACAGTAAATGGTAGTCACTGATACGTTGCTACTAGCAACAGTAAATGGTAGTCACTTTTACGTTGCTACTAGCAACAGTAAATGGTAGTCACTGATACGTTGCTACTAGTAACAGTAAATGGTAGTCACTGATACGTTGCTACTAGCAACAGTAAATGGTAGTCACTTTTACGTTGCTACTAGCAGCAGTAAATGGTAGTCACTGATACGTTGCTACTAGTAACAGTAAATGGTAGTCACTGATACGTTGCTACTAGTAACAGTAAATGGTAGTCACTGATACGTTGCTACTAGTAACAGTAAATGGTAGTCACTGATACGTTGCTACTAGCAACAGTAAATGGTAGTCACTGATACGTTGCTACTAGCAACAGTAAATGGTAGTCACTGACATATACACTGATACACCGCTACTAGCAGCAAGTGGTAATCACAGACCCTACAACAAAGACAAGCTGTCCACTCTCAGCTGCTACACAGACTGTGTTGTGTGTTGACAGGAAGTCGTTGAGGACTTCTTGTTTCCGGCGTCAAAGCTTGTCATCCAGAGTCGTGACTCCAACAGTGAGCTCGCATCGGAGCAGGCCATCCCAGTCTGCTCTACCCCTCTCACAATCACTGCGGCCTTTGACCTCCTGGTCGCCCTCTGTACAGGCTGCGTACACAACCTCAAGTACCTGGCTGGCATGCTCAACGACATCTACTACTCAGGTATGCTCAGTGACATATATTACTCAGGTATGCTCAGTGACATCTACTACTCAGGTATGCTCAGTGACATCTACTCAGGTATGCTCAGTGATATGTACTGCTCATATATGCCCGGTGACATGTACTGCTCAGGTATGCTCAACGACATGTACTGCTCAGGTATGCTCAACGACATGTACTACTCAGGTATGCTCAACGACATGTACTACTCAGGTATGCTCAGTGACATCTACTACTCAGGTATGCTCAGTGACATCTACTACTCAGGTATGCTCAGTGACATCTACTACTCAAGTATGCTCAACGACATCTACTTCTCAGGTATGCTCTGTGTCATCTACTAATCAGGTACACTTAATGACATATGTGACCCATCTTAGCGAAATGAGTCGGATGTCGGTAAAACTGATTTTCCGTAAATGGCGTTTATGTAAAAATATCGCGAATTTACAGATTTTGAGATTTCCCCTTAAAATGATTCTTTAATATTCGTTTGATCGATTGCCCCGACTGCTACTGTCTGATTAATTCTGTTTTATGTATTTTAATATCATTTCTGAGGAGTTGTGCGAAGTGTCCCGCTTGGTTTTCATAAAACAAAGTCCAAAATGCCGCTAATTGCGCACATTCTTTGCCGTTATTTTTTGGATGATCCCTAACAAATCGGATATCCCCGCGAACCTTGACATGTCGTCTTTCCAAATATGGGCACATATGCTAATAATTGCGAACTGACCTACAGAAGGCAAGGAACACACCCCCTCCAATGCCAGATGTGTAAACAAGTTCGGATCACGTGGTAGCAACGCAACCACATGACCCAAGCGGTTTCACGCATTGGTTCAGTGAAGAGGTAATTTGAATAATTCTCTATGCACGCAGGCGTACTGTGTATTTTCACCGCATCAGTGCTGTCACTTGTGACCCAAGTAGTTGTTTATAACGAAGCAACAATGGCGTTCGGCGTGACTTCGAAGATTTGCTCTGTCCAAGCCCAGCCGAGGAGGTTGCCTCTATTACTAGACCGCCTGGTTAGTAGGAGTCTGGGCGTCGCCGGAGACTGACCCTGTTATTATACCGCCTGGTGAACAGGAACCACAACAAGAAACTACTGCGGGTACACTTGAGCAGGCAGGGTCTAGCGAACCCGTTCCCTGCACCCGAGGCCCTTCCGCGCCGTGCCGATACAACGCAAGCGAGGATGTGGCCGGTCTGGAAGCTACACTTGACTTACTGGACAATGTTGCCGATCTGTTGTCGTTATGTAGTTACATTGTTCTTTGGTATTAAAATTCTTGTTAAATATGACTATCTGTTGTATTTTACTATGAAGATTACAAAAAAATTTCATCGTATTTATGTTTTCATAAATCTGAATAATAAAAAAAAATTAAAATGTTAATATAAAATTAATAATAAAAACAATAAGATTCTTACTGACCCACTAATGACAGATACGTGTAAGAAAGTGAAAGTATAATGGTGTAAGAGCTGCCGGTTTTCTCTTTTCTTAACAATGCCAGTCATTACACAAGCAATTAATTTGTTGCTAACTTATTTCTGACAAAGGTTTTTATATTAATGTAGTGTCATGAGGATGTCATTATGGTCAAGTGTTCCAAATATCACCCAGATATGACAATGCTAACTTAGGCATAATGTATAACAGTGCAGCAGAGATTTAGCTTTTCTAGCAATAGCGGTAATGACACAAACAATTAATTGTACTGCTATTTTATTTCTACCAAAGATATTGTTTTCATATTAACAGAATGTCTTCAGAATGCCATTATCTCGAAGTGGTCCAAATTTCAGCAAGATTTGTCCATGGTAACTAAGCTACATTACTCAGGGATGAGAAATTTCCGTTTTTTGCCGGAATTCCAGTTTTTATACTGCTCCAAAGATCACTTTTGTGAATCGTGTAAATCCGGGGAGAAAAAAATGAATGTTGGGGGGTAGGGCATATAAAATCCTGGACAATTCACTGACAATCTGTCTGCGGATTGAGTTAACCATCTATCCACCGAGTGTCGCCACATTTTAATGACAGAACCGACCCAACCGAACCCGTGAATCTGCGAAGTAAAACCCTTAGTTCTGTCGGCTGTTCGCTTCAGCGCTTTCGAAGTGCACGCACAAAAGCAGTGGACCAATAGGAAACGACGATGTATTTTGTGGAGATGTCGATCATTTTCGAACACAACGGCTAATCGACGATTTGTTGTACAGCAAGACAAATGTTGCGTGAAGGACATTGACAAAAGTGTCAAGAATAAGTGGAATTGGCCGTAGCTGGAGAGATCGGCTGGAGACACTATGTTGGATATATTCATCAGTAAATTGTCAGCACCAGGGAAAGCCTACTGTTTGTGGTACGAGGCCGATGTCAACTATGCGGATTGGATCCTACAGCCTACAGTCAGAGGGGAACCGAAGGCATTGAAGTACACACGCTGGCACTGCCCACGCTGGTCACCAATGTTCTATTAGAACCTGAACAGAGGACGTATCACATGGAAGTTTGCCGATTCCATGTAGACAACATACTTCCACAAGCACCCACAAGTTCCAGATTGGACTCGTGGTGGGCTACCATATTCTCTACTGGCAAGTTCCCAGCCTTGTCAAAGCTGGTGGCTGCAATGATGAGCTGCTTTCATGGTCCTCAAGTGGAAGGGTGTTTTAGTCACATGTCTAGCATCATGAATACTGCCACTGTCAGAAAGAATGCTAGTACATTCAACACTATCCAGACAGTGAAGTACTCACTCATGGCAAGCAACAAGACTGCTATACAGGCTTCCACAAACAGGACTGGTCGCCTTGTTCACAACACGAGGGGTGCACACAAAATGTACTCCATCCATCTTGCCGAGGAAGGAAAGATAAAGGAGGAGAAGAAAACTGAGCTGAACATGTCAAAGACGAAGGCAGCCACCAAGTACAAAGCTAAGGAAGCAGTTGAGCTGGCAACGAAGAAAACTAGAATGGCCCATCAACGGGCTGTTTTGACAAAGCTGGCCAAGGAGAAAGCTGCCCATCAGCCAACTCGGGTTCAGCCCAGAAAATATCATTGACAAGTGAGTTAGTACTATGACAATGTGTGCGTGAGTCCGTGTGCTTTTTTTGCTATTGGAAATGTTAAGATTTTCTATTTAATATTGCTCAAAATACACCATATGTTGTCTACAATTAAAAAAATATCTCTGAGGAGTAACCCCTCCCCCCGATTAGATGAGACAGTCCTCTCGGGCTGAAATGTGGGCCACAGCAAAATTTTCGTTTTTTTTCTCTGAATGTCACTCTCATCCCTGATTACTTGAAACACAACAAATATGTTGCTTAAACTTTGAAGGCCATTTTCTGGGATTGAAGACTTCAACCCCACACATGTTTGGCGAGCCGTAACTTCAGTTATTATTGAGATATCTTCCTGTATGATACATCGTATGAAAGCTGATAATTTGCGCTTTCAAATGATGCCAATAACTCAGTATTGAAAAACGCCGACATGCGACTCATTTTGTTAAGATGGGTCACATATAGTTAGAAAGAACTATTCAGTTTGGATTGTTGTTGTCAGTGCAGCGCTCCAGCCCTGGCATCGTGGCCACATGTAATTTCTCCATACGATTATATTAATTAAAGCTGTTCTACAAAGCCTTAGTACATATCTAATATGACACATATACTGCTCAGGTATGCTCAGTACTCAGGTACGCTCAGTGACATATACTGTTCAGGTATGCTCAGTTACAACTAGTCATATATTCTCTGTGACATCTACTATCATAAATTTCGGTGCATTTTTCCTTAATTTTTTACTTAAAAGTCTGGGTGCGTATTATACAAGGTGCAGCGCTAAAAACATCTCTGACTGGTGAGAGCCAGAAATACATAGAAAGCATAGAAAGCATCACACCTCATTTTATACAATTGATCACGCGCCTTTAGTGTCATACAGGCACGTTTCATAACAGACTTGTGGTAACACAATTTAGCACATAGATCTTGGCGCAGTCACTGACGGAATACTGAAACATCATATGACAGTTTGGCACATACATCTTGGCGCAGACACTGACGGAATACTGAAACATCATATGACAGTTTGGCACATAGATCTTGGTGCAATCACTGACGGAATACTGAAACATCATATGGCAGTTTGGCACATAGATCTTGGCGCATTCACTGACGGAATACTGAAACATCATATGACAGTTTGGCACATAGATCTTGGTGCAATCACTGACGGAATACTGAAACGTCGTATGACAGTTTGGCACATAGATCTTGGCGCAATCACTGACGGAATACTGAAACGTCATATGGCAGTTTGGCACATAGATCTTGGTGCAATCACTGACGGAATACTGAAACGTCGTATGACAGTTTGGCACATAGATCTTGGCGCAATCACTGACGGAATACTGAAACGTCGTATGACAGTTTGGCACATAGATCTTGGTGCAATCACTGACGGAATACTGAAACGTCATATGGCAGTTTGGCACATAGATCTTGGCGCAATCACTGACGGAATACTGAAACATCATATGACAGTTTGGCACATAGATCTTGGCGCAATCACTGACGGAATACTGAAACATGATATGACAGTTTGGCACATAGATCTTGGCGCAATCACTGACGGAATACTGAAACATCATATGACAGTTTGGCACATAGATCTTGGCGCAATCACTGACGGAATACTGAAACATGATATGACAGTTTGGCACATAGATCTTGGTGCAATCACTGACGGAATACTGAAACGTCGTATGACAGTTTTGCACATAGATCTTGGCGCAATCACTGACGGAATACTGAAACGTCATATGGCAGTTTGGCACATAGATCTTGGCGCAATCACTGACGGAATACTGAAACATCATATGACAGTTTGGCACATAGATCTTGGCGCAATCACTGACGGAATACTGAAACATGATATGACAGTTTGGCACATAGATCTTGGCGCAATCACTGACGGAATACTGAAACACCATATGACAGTTTGGCACATAGATCTTGGTGCAATCACTGACGGAATACTGAAACGTCGTATGGCAGTTTGGCACATAGATCTTGGCGCAATCACTGACGGAATACTGAAACGTCATATGACAGTTTGGCACATAGATCTTGGCGCAATCACTGACGGAATACTGAAACATCATATGACAGTTTGGCACATAGATCTTGGCGCAATCACTTACGGAATACTGAAACATCATATGACAGTTTGGCACATAGATCTTGGCGCAATCACTGACGGAATACTGAAACATCATATGACAGTTTGGCACATAGATCTTGGCGCAATCACTGACGGAATACTGAAACGTCATATGACAGTTTAGCACATAGATCTTGGCGCAATCACTGACGGAATACTGAAACATCATATGACAGTTTGCTAGGGATTCCGTATAGTTCTTCGAACATCCACTTTGGATTATTTGACCATTCGTAGTTGTACAAGTATCCACCAGGCGGGAGAATGGTGCAGATGCGACTCGCAAGGTGATATCGTTGCGTGCGATGGCAATATGCCATACGTAACTTGTGAAAGGTACATTTTTATGGTTGTGATATGGATTCAAGGATCATCGCACAAACAACAAACTTTGATGAAATGACAGTGGCCAATCACTTGAAGCAAACTATGAGGAGTGGGGAAATGAGGGGTCGATGCCACAAGTTGGGATGTGTATTATACATGGTAATATAAGAATTCTATCAGAATTTAGCAAGTTGGGTATTATACACGGGGGCGTATTATACATGGGGGCGTATTATAATACATGGGGGCGTATTATACACAGAAACTTACGATACTCAGGTACTTGTTGTTGCTGATTGTTGTTGCCAAGTGTTGTTAGCTAGTTTTGTTGCTGGTTATTGTTGCCAAGTGTTGTTGTTGTTGATTGTTGTTTCCAAGTGTTGTCAGCTGGTGTTGTTGTTGCAGCAGGCCACGAGCAGCCATTGGTGGAGTGGGAGTATCTGCCCCCGATAGGCCCGCGACCAAACAAAGGCTTCGTTGGACTGAAGAACGCTGGAGCGACCTGTTACATGAACTCTGTCCTACAACAGGTACAGCCGGTGTACAACCTGTGTATACTGATATGGTGTACATCCTGTGTCTAGAGCTACTCACTCGGTGTACAGCATGTGTGTACAAACACGGTGTACAGCCTGTATATAATAACACAGTGTACAGCCAGTGTATACTAACACAGTGTACAATATGTGTATACTAACACATTGTACAATATGTGTATACTAACACAGTGTACAATCTCTGTATACAAACACGGTGTACAATATGTGTATACTAACGCAGTGTATTATCTGTGTATACTAACACAGTGTACAATCTGTGTATACTAACACAGTGTACAATCTGTGTATACTAACATGGTGTACAATTTGTATATACTAACATGGTGTACAACCTGTTTGTACTCACATGGTGTACAACCTGTGTTTAGAGTTATTCACATGGCATACACTAGAGCCCTACTTGTGTCACTCAGGGCCTTTGTTGTGTCACTCAGGGCCTTGTGCTGTGTCACTCAGGGCCTTGTATCATGTCACTCAGGGCCTTGTGTTATGTCACTCAGGGCCTTGTGCTGTGTCACTCAGGGCCTTGTGCTGTGTCACTCAGGGCCTTGTGCTGTGTCACTCAGGGCCTTGTGCTGTTGCAGCTCTTCATGATCGACCCTGTGCGCGACTACATCCTGGGTGTAGAGGGCGCTGCTGACGACAACATGGAAGATTACGACAGCGAGGAGAAGGCGGACAGCGAGGTGACTGCATCATAGTGACTGCATCATACTGACTACATCACACCGACTACGCCACACTGACTACGTCACACTACCAATATCACATCAACTACACCACATTGACTGCATCACATGCATTATGCCACATTCATTACACCACACTCAATTATATTACATTCATTACACCACACTCAGTATGTTACATTCATTACACCACACTCACTGTTACAGACCTGCCTACCATTCCGGATTGTCTGGAATCATTTCGGAAAGTCACCTCAAATTACGGTATTACATCGAGGGCTGAAAATAGTCTATAATTTACAGCCTATCATACAGTCACTAGAGTCTAGGCGATGTCGATGACAGCGTAATGTAACGGTTTAGCCATCGCAACCCCCACCCCCCGTCTATCATTTATCATTCTATCAGGCTGTAATACAGGGATAGGCTTATATACTAGAGATGAGTAGACTAGAGTCTAGGTGATGTTGATGACAGCGTAACGTAATGGTTTTGCAGTCGCTACCCCCCCCCCCCCCACCCCCCCGGGTGACAATATTTGACACGGTTCTGAACAATTACTGACAGGAAGCCTATATTCCTGAAAATCAGTGTAAATGGGAAGATGGATTACTGACAGGAAGTTTTTGGGGTAGGCAGGTCTGTTGTCACATCCATTACACGACACTCACTATGTTAGATTCATTACACCACACTCACTATGTTACATCCATTACACCACACTCACTATGTTACATCCATTACACCACACTCACTATGTTACATCCATTACACCACACTCACTATGTTACATCCATTACACCACACTCACTATGTTACATCCATTACACCACACTCACTATGTTACATCCATTACACCACACTCACTATGTTACATCCATTACACCACACTCGTGTTACATTCACTACACCACTCAGTATGTTACATTCATTACACCACACTTATTATATTACATTAATTACATCACACTTATTACATTCATTACACTACACTCACTATGTTACATTCATTATACCACACTCGTGTTACATTCACTACACCACACTCATTGTTACATTAATTACACCACGCTTATTATATTACATTCATTACATCACACTTATTACATTCATTACACTACACTCACTATGTTACATTCATTATACCACACTCGTGTTACATTCACTACACCACACTCATTGTTACATTAATTACACCACGCTTATTATATTACATTCATTACATCACACTTATTACATTACATTCATTACATCATATGCATTGCATTACATTCATTACACCACACTCATTGTGCAACATTCATTATACTACACTCATTGTGCAACATTCAATGCACTACACTCGTGCTACATTCATTACACTACACTCATTGTGTTACATTCATTACACCACATTTATTATGTTATATTCATTACACAACACTCATTGCATTCATTACACCACACTCATTGTGTTAATTTTTTACACCACACCCATATTACATTCACTACACCACACCCATTGTATTACATTCATTATATCAATCATTACATTACCCATTATGGTACACTAATTACACAACACTCATTACGCTACATTTATTTCACCACACTCATGTTGCACACACCCCGAGTACACTTGTTCCTGATCGTGTCCTGAGTGTATATAACTGTAGTGAGCATACATCATCATGTGTGCATGACCGTGTGTGTTGTTACCATGTGTGTTGTGTGTGCGTGACCGTGTGTGTTGTGACTGTGTTTGTGACCATGTGTGTTGTGACCGTGTGTGCGTGACCGTGTGTGTTGTGACCGTGTATGCGTGACTGTGTGTTGTGACTGTGTGTTTGTGACTGTGCGTGTTGTGACCGTGCATGTGTGACCGTGCATGTGTGACCGTGCGTGCGTGACCGTGCATGTGTGACCGTGTGTGCGTGACCGTGTGTGCGTGACCGTGCATGCATGAATGTACATGATGTAACCGTGTGTGCATGACCATGTAACCGTGCATGTTGTGACAGACGAATGTGGACCCTGGTGAGGAGGAGAGTCGGGGTGAGAAGGTGGGGGTGACGAAGGAGACGGGTCGCAAGGACTACAACCTCGGGGTGCTCAAACACGTGCAGGCGATCTTTGCCCACCTTGCCTGCAGCCGCCTCCAGTACTATGTGCCCCGCGGCTTCTGGAAGCACTTCAGGTGAGTGAGTGACACTGGGGCAGTGGGGCTCAGGAATAGGGGGGCTGTGGGACAGTAGAGCTCTGGGACTGTGGGACAGTAGAGCTCTGGGACTGTGGGAGAGTGGGGCTGTGGGACAGTAGCACAGTCTGTGCCAATGTCTACTCTGGGGCAGTGGGACTTGGGGGCTGTGGGACAGTGGCACTCTGGGGCAGTGAGACTCGGGGGGGGGGGGGCTGTGGGACAGTGGCATTCTGGGGCTGTGGGACAGTGCCACTCTGGGGCAGTGAGATTCGGGGGGGGGGGGAGGCTGTGGGACAGTGGCACTGTGGGACTCGGGGGGGGGGGGGGCTCTGGGGCAGTGGCACTCGGGGGTGCTGTGGAACAGTGGCACTTTGGGGCAGTGGGACTCGGGGGGGGGGGGGGGGGGCAGTGGGACAGTGGCACTTTGGGGCAGTGGGACTTGGGGGGGGGGGGCTGTGGTAACACAACTGCAATGTTCTAGATTCTGCTGACATTAGTAAGTTTAGACTCAATTTTATTCCTATATTAACATGTGTTTACACTGTGGAGTGAGTGACCTCTGACCCTGTGTGCCGATTGCATGTGGAGTGAGTGACCTCTGACCCTGTGTGTGGACTGGGGTGATTGACCTTTGACCCTGTGTGCAGACTGTGGGGTGAACCAGTGAACCTGAGGGAGCAGCATGATGCGCTGGAGTTCTTCAACTCTCTGGTGGACTCCCTGGATGAGGCCCTCAAGTGTCTCGGTTACACGTCCATCCTCAGCAAGGTGATGGGGGGCTCCTTCGCTGACCAGAAGATCTGCAAGGACTGTCCCCACAGGTATGTACACCCATCAATCTCTAGAGTGCGTGCATGCAAGAGTGATGCGTGCAAGAGTGCATGCGTGTGAGAGTGTGTGAGAGTGCGTGCGTGTGAGAGTGTATGCGTGTGAGAGTGCGTGCGTGCGTGTGAGTATGCGTGTGAGAGTGAGTGTGTATGCGTGTGAGAGTGTATGCGTGTGAGAGTGTGTGCGTGTGAGTGTGTATGCGTGTAAGAGTGTATGCATGTGAGAGTGCATGCGAGTGAGAGAGTGTGCGTGTGAGAATGTGTGCGTGTGAGAGTGTATGCATGTGAGAATGTGTGCGTGTGAGAGTGCGTGCGTGTGAGAGTGCGTGCGTGTGAGAGTGCGTGCGTGTGAGAGTGTGTGCGTGTGAGAGTGTGTGTGTGTGAGAGTGCGTGAGTGTGTATGCGTGTGAGAGTGTATGTGTGTGAGAGTGTATGTGTGTGAGAGTGCGTGCGTGTGAGAGTGCGTGCTTGTGAGAGTGTGTGCGTGTGAGAGTGTGTGCGTGTGAGAGTGTGTGCGTGTGAGAGTGTGTGCGTGTGAGTGTGTGTGCGTGTGAGAGTGCATGTGAGTGAGAGTGCGTGTGAGAGTGCGTGCGTGTGAGAGTGCGTGCGTGTGAGAGTGCGTGCGTGTGAGAGTGCGTGCGTGTGAGAGTGCGTGCGTGTGAGAGTGCGTGCGTGTGAGAGTGCGTGCGTGTGAGAGTGCGTGCGTGTGAGAGTGCGTGCGTGTGAGAGTGTGTGTGTGAGAGTGCATGCATGTGAGATTGTATGTGTGTGAGAGTGCGTGCGTGTGAGAGCGTGCGTGTGAGAGTGCGTGCGTGTGAGAGTGCGTGCGTGTGAGAGTGTATGCGTGTGAGAGTGTGTGCGTGTGAGTGTGTGCGTGTGAGAGTGTATGCATGTGAGAATGTGTGCGTGTGAGAGTGTGCGTGTGAGAGTGCGTGCGTGTGAGAGTGCGTGCGTGTGAGAGTGCATGCGTGTGAGAGTGTATGCGTGTGAGAGTGTATGCGTGTGAGAGTGTGTGCGTGTGAGAGTGTGCGTGTGAGAGTGCGTGCGTGTGAGAGTGTGCATGTGAGAGTGCGTGCGTGTGAGAGTGTGCGTGTGAGAGTGTATGCGTGTGAGAGTGCGTGCGTGTGAGAGTGCATGCGTGTGAGAGTGCGTGCGTGTGAGAGTGTGTGCGCGTGAGAGTGTATGCGCGTGAGAGTGTATGCGCGTGAGAGTGTATGCGTGTGAGAGTATGCGTGTGAGAGTGTGTGCGTGTGAGAGTGTATGTGTGTGAGAGTGCGTGCGTGTGAGAGTGTATGCGTGTGAGAGTATGCGTGTGAGAGTGTATGCGTGTGAGAGTGTGTGCGTGTGAGAGTGTGTGCGTGTGAGAGTGCGTGCGTGCGTGTGAGAGTGCGTGCGTGCGTGTGAGAGTGCGTGTGAGAGTGCGTGTGACAGTGCGTGCGTGTTAGAGTGGGTGCGTGTGAGAGTGTGAGAGTGTGTGCGTGTGAGAGTGCGTGCGTGTGAGAGTGTGCGTGTGAGAGTGCGTGCGTGTGATAGTGTATGAGTGTGTGCGTGTGAGAGTGCGTGCGTGTGAGAGTGTGAGAGTGTATGCGTGTGAGAGTGTATGTGTGTGAGAGTGTGTGCGTGTGAGAGTGCGTGCGTGTGAGAGTGCGTGCGTGTGAGAGTGCATGCGTGTGAGAGTGTGTGAGAGTGCGTGCGTGTTAGAGTGGGTGCGTGTGAGAGTATGCGTGTGAGAGTGTGTGCGTGTGAGAGTGTGTGCGTGTGAGAGTGCGTGCGTGTGACAGTGCGTGCGTGTTAGAGTGGGTGCGTGTGAGAGTGTATGCGTGTGAGAGTGCGTGCGTGTGAGAGTGCGTGCGTGTGAGAGTGCGTGCGTGTGAGAGTGCGTGCGTGTGAGAGTGTGTGCGTGTGAGAGTGTGTGCGTGTGAGAGTGCGTGCGTGTGAGAGTGCGTGCGTGTGAGAGTGTATACGTGTGAGAGTGCGTGCGTGTGAGAGTGCGTGCGTGTGAGAGTGTGTGCGTGTGAGAGTGTATACGTGTGAGAGTGTGTGCGTGTGAGAGTGCGTGCGTGTGAGAGTACGTTCTTCTCATTGTGACATTGTCTCAGTCTCTGTACATTTTTCTGACTGTGACACTGTCTCAGTCTCTGTGCATTCTTCTGACTGTGACATTGTCTCAGTCTCTGTACATTCTTCTGACTGTGACATTGTCTCAGTCTCTGTCTGCATTGTTCTGACTGTGACATTGTCTCAGTCTGTGTCTATATTGTTGTACTGACTGTGCCGTTGTCCCAGTCTCTGTATTTATTGTTCTGACTGACATTGTCTCAGTCTCTGTCTACATTGTTCTGACTGTGCCGTTGTCCCTGTCTCTGTATGTATTGTTCTGACTGACATTGTCTCAGTCTCTGTACATTTTTCTGACTGTGACACTCTCAGTCTCTGTACATTCTTCTGACTGTGACATTGTCTCAGTCTCTGTACATTCTTCTGACTGTGACATTGTCTCCGTCTTTGTCTACATTGTTCTGACTGTGACATTGTCTCAGTCTCTGTCTATATTGTTTTGACTGTGACATTGTCTCAGTCTCTGTCTACATTGTTCTGACTGTGACATTGTCTCTGTCCCTGTCTACATTGTTTTGACTGTGACATTGTCTCTGTCCCTGTCTACATTGTTTTGACTGTGACATTGTCTCTGTCCCTGTCTACATTGTTTTGACTGTGACATTGTCTCAATCTCTGTCTACATTGTTCTGACTGTGACATTGTCTCCGTCTCTGTCTACATTGTTCTGACTGTGACATTGTCTCAGTCTCTGTCTACATTGTTCTGACTGTGACATTGTCTCCGTCTCTGTCTACATTGTTCTGACTGTGACATTGTCTCCGTCTCTGTCTACATTGTTCCGACTGTGACATTGTCTCCGTCTCTGTCTACATTGTTTTGACTGTGACATGGTCTCAGTCTCTGTCTACATTGTTCTGACTGTGACATTGTCTCAGTCTCTGTCTACATTGTTCTGACTGTGACATTGTCTCAGTCTCTGTCTACATTGTTCTGACTGTGACATTGTCTCTGTCTCTGTCTACATGGTTTTGGTCCTCTGTGACATAAATTAATCCTTTGTGACATCAATTAATCAGAACAACACAACATGTCAGCACTGGTGTCACGTCATGGCACTGGTGTCATGTCACTGATGTAATGTCACTGATGTTGTGTCATGTAACTGGTGTTGTTTCACTAGTCTCGTGTCAAGTCAATGGTATCATGTCATGTCACTGGAGTCATGTCACTTGTGTTGTGTCACTGGTGTCATGTTATGTCACCGGTGTTATCATGTCACTGTTGTGTCGTGCACTGATGTTGTATCGTGTCACTGGTGTTGTGTCATGTTACTAGTGTTGTATCGTGTCACTGGTGTTGTGTCATGTCACTAGTGTCATGTCGTGTCTGCAGGTATTCCCGGGAGGAGCCTTTCACAGCACTCAACATTGAGATCCGCAATCAGCAGAACTTGCTCGAGTCTCTTGAGCAGTATGTCAAGGGCGATCTGCTAGAGGGCGCCAACGCATACCACTGTGAGAAGTGTAGTAAGAAGGTGTGTAGGTGTTAACACGTCTGTACACGTACCACTGTGAGAAGTGTAGCAAGAAGGTGTGTAGTTGTTAACACGTCTGTACACATACCACTGTGAGAAGTGTAGCAAGAAGGTGTGTAGTTGCTAACACATCTGTAAACACACCACTGTGAGAAGTGTAGCAAGAAGGTGTGTAGTTGCTAACACATCTGTAAACACACCACTGTGAGAAGTGTAGCAAGAAGGTGTGTAGTTGCTAACAAATATGTAAACACACCACTGTGAGAAGTGTAGCAAGAAGGTGTGTAAGTTGCTAACACATCTGTAAACACACCACTGTGAGAAGTGTAGCAAGAAGGTGTGTAGTTGCTAACACATCTGTAAACACACCACTGTGAGAAGTGTAGCAAGAAGGTGTGTAGTTGCTAACACATCTGTAAACACACCACTGAGAAGTGTAGCAAGAAGGTGTGTAGTTGCTAACACATCTGTAAACACACCACTGTGAGAAGTGTAGCAAGAAGGTGTGTAGTTGCTAACACACCTGTAAACACACCACTGTGAGAAGCGTAGCAAGAAGGTATGTAGTTGCTAACACATCTGTAAACACACCACTGTGAGAAGTGTACCAAGAAGGTGTGTAGTTGCTAACACATCTCTAAACACACCACTGTGAGAAGTGTAGCAAGAAGGTGTGTAGTTGCTAACACATCTGTAAAGATCACTGTGAGAAGTGTAGCAAGAAGGTGTGTAGTTGCTAACACACCTGTAAACACCACTGTGAGAAGTGTAGCAAGGTGTGTAGTTGCTAACACATCTGTAACACACCACTGTGAGAAGTGTAGCAAGAAGGTGTGTAGTTGATAACACACCTGTAAACACACCACTGTGATAAGTGTTGCAAGAAGGTGTGTAGTTGCTAACACATCTGTAAACACACCACTGTGAAAAGTGTAGCAAGAAGGTGTGTAGTTGCTAACACACCTGTAAACACACCACTGAGAAGTGTAGCAAGAAGGTGTGTAGTTGTTGACAGGTTTTGTCTGTTCAGGTGGTCGTTATAAAGAGTCAGTGCGTGTTCTCTGTACACAGGTCGACACTGTCAAGAGGTTGTGCATCAAGAAGCTGCCTCCTCTTCTCGCCATTCAGCTCAAGCGCTTTGGCTATGACTGGGAAAGGTGAGTCACCGTTTAGTTGGTCTGTCTACCACAGACATCAGTCATCATATCACTCAATCCGTCTACAATGAATCACAGCCGGTGTAGGGAGTGTGTCATCAAGTGTTGTGTTGTAGGGAGTGTGTCACCAAGTGTTGTGTTGTAGCGAGTGTGTCATCAAGTGTTGTGTTGTAGGGAGTGTGTCATCAAGTGTTGTGTTGTAGGGAGTGTGTCATCAAGTATTGTGTTGTAGGGAGTGTGTCATCAAGTATTGTGTTGTATGGAGTGTGTCATCAAGTGTTGTGTTGTAGGGAGTGTGTCATCAAGTGTTGTGTTGTAGCAAGCATGTCATCAAGTGTTGCGTTGTAGGGAGTGTCCCATCAAGTGTTGTGTTGTAGGGAGTGTGTCATCAAGTATTGTGTTGTATGGAGTGTGCCACCAAGTGTTGTGTTGTAGCGAGTGTGTCATCAAGTGTTGTGTTGTAGGGAGTGTGCCATCAAGTGTTGTGTTGTAGGGAGTGTGTCATCAAGTATTGTGTTGTATGGAGTGTGTCATCAAGTATTGTGTTGTATGGAGTGTGCCATCAAGTGTTGTGTTGTAGGGAGTGTGCCATCAAGTATTGTGTTGTAGGGAGTGTGCCATCAAGTGTTGTGTTGTAGGGAGTGTGTCATCAAGTATTGTGTTGTAGGGAGTGTGCCATCAAGTGTTGTGTTGTAGGGAGTATGTCATAGAGTATTGTGTTGTAGGGAGTGTGCCATCAAGTGTTGTGTTGTAGCGAGTGTGCCATCAAGTGTTGTGTTGTATGGAGTGTGCCATCATGTATTGTGTTGTATGGAGTGTGCCATCAAGTGTTGTGTTGTAAGAAGTGTGTCATCAAGTGTTGTGTTGTAGGGAGTGTGCCATCAAGTTCAATGACTACTTTGAGTTTCCGCGGCAGTTTGACATGGAACCATTCACTGTGCAAGGTCTCGCAAAGATTGAAGGTCAGTCTCACTCCCAGTAGGACACTGACAGGACGTGATGTGTGTAGGACATGATGTGTGTGTGTAGGACACTGACAGGACATGGTGTGTGTTTAGGACACCAACAGGACATGATGTGTGTTTAGGACACTGACAGGACATGACATGTGTTTAGGACATTGACAGGACATGGTGCGTGTGTGTGTGTGTGTGTGTTTAGGACACTGACAGGACATGACATGTGTTTAGGACACTGACAGGACATGATGCATGTGTGTGTGTGTAGGACACTGACAGGACATGATGTGTGTGTGTGTAGGACACTGACAGGACATGATGTATGTTTAGGACACTGACAGGACATGATGTGTGTGTGTTTAGGACACTGACAGGACGTGATGTGTGTTTAGGACACTGACAGGATGTGATGTGTGTTTAGGACACTGACAGGACATGATGTGTGTGTGTTTAGGACACTGACAGGACGTGATGTGTGTTTAGGACACTGACAGGACATGATGTATGTTTAGGACACTGACAGGACATGATGTGTGTGTGTTTAGGACACTGACAGGACGTGATGTGTGTTTAGGACACTGACAGGATGTGATGTGAAATAGAAATGGTTTTTCTGTCAATCACACAGAGCCACTTTCTCTTGTCTCGTGTTGTCACTGCAGTGACAATGTGTCATATTGTGTGACAGTGCTTACACTGTGACACTGTAACACGGCTTGTGGTGACGTGGCAGGTGAACTGATAGCGGACGAGAGTGAGACGCCAGACGAGAAGTCAGTGGATGTCTGCACCAAGTATCGCCTTGTTGGCGTCGTCGTCCACAGCGGTCAAGCCAGCGGCGGTCACTACTACTCATACATCCTGCACAGGTAAGACTGGACACTACTGTTTGGTCTATCTAGTGACCACCAGTCTTACTAGTGACCACCAGTCTAATAATAATAAGTAACTTTGTAAATCACCATAAATCTAAGTACTGAAAACATGAAATACATAAGTACCGAAAACATGAAATACATAAGTACCGAAAATATGAAATATGTAAGTACTGAAAATATGAAATACAAAAGTACCGAAAATATGAAATACGTAAGTTCCGAAAATATGAAATAGATAAGTACCGAAAATATGAAATACATAAGTACCGAAAAATATATGAAATACTAAGTGCTAAAACTGGATAGTTAAATAATAACAGATATTGTAATAACATTAACTAAAACATTTCACACACCCCTGGGTTGTCGTCAAACGCAGTTAACATAGTTCTTCTGACATTTAATGTTTTTTAAGAAATCATTTAATATCTTCCAGGTACCTTAATGAATGTGCTAGTTGTTGCCATGGTTACAGGATTAGGGAGCAGGTGCCCAAGTGGCACAAGTCTGTTGCCAAGGTTACAGGGTTAGGGAGCAGGTGCCCAAGTGGTACAAGTCTGTTGCCATGGTTACAGGGTTAGGGAGCAGGTGCCCAAGTGGTACAAGTCTGTTGCCAAGGTTACAGGGTTAGGGAGCAGGTGCCCAAGTGGTACAAGTCTGTTGCCAAGGTTACAGGGTTAGGGAGCAGGTGCCCAAGTGGTACAAGTCTGTTGCCATGGTTACAGGGTTGGAGAGCAGGTGCCCAAGTGGCAGAAGTCTGTTGCCATGGTTACTGGTTTGGGGAGCAGGTGCCCTAGTGGTACACGTCTGTTGCCATGGTTACAGGGTTAGGGAGCAGGTGCCCAAATGGTACAAGTATGTTGCCATGGTTACAGGGTTGGGGAGCAGGTGCCCAAGTGGTACAAGTTTGACGACGGCGAGGTCAGTGAGTGCAAGATGGATGACGACGAGGAGATGAAGAACCAGTGCTTCGGGGGCGAATACCTCGGGGAGGTGTTTGACCACATGATGAAAAGGTGAATGGCACAACCACATTCCACACAACCCTACCACACTGAAACCACATTCCACACTACAACCACTTTCCACACAACTACCACGTTCCACACAAGTCTACCATGTTCCACACAACTGTACTACATTCCACACAACTCTACCACATTCCACACAACTGTACCACGTTCCACACAACTCTACCACATTCCACACAACTCTACCACGTTCCACACAATTCTGCACGTTCCACACAACTCTACCACGTTCCACACAACTCTACAACATATGCTGTCAGATGTGCGTGTGCTGTAGGATATAATGTGTAAATGTCGGAACGATGTTTGTCGTGTGATGTTTGTTGTGTGATGTTTGTCGTGTGATGTTTGTCGTGTGATGTTTGTCGTGTGATGTTTGTCGTGTGATGTTTGTTGTGTGATGTTTGTTGTGTGATGTTTGTCGTGTGATGTTTGTTGTGTGATGTTTGTTGTGTGATGTTTGTCGTGTGATGTTTGTTGTGTGATGTTTGTTGTGTGATGTTTGTTGTGTGATGTTTGTCGTGTGATGTTTGTCGTGTGATGTTTGTCGTGTGATGTTTGTTGTGTGATGTTTGTCGTGTGATGTTTGTCGTGTGATGTTTGTTGTGTGATGTTTGTTGTGTGATGTTTGTCGTGTGATGTTTGTCGTGTGATGTTTGTTGTGTGATGTTTGTCGTGTGATGTTTGTTGTGTGATGTTTGTCGTGTGATGTTTGTTGTGTGATGTAGGAGTTATGTGTTCTTTTGTTATATCTAACTGCAGTGAAGCTAGCATGTGTATGTGTGCGTGCGTATGTGCTGTAGGATGTGATGTGTTTGTTATTGGATATGAAGTGTGTGTGCTGTAGGGTGTGATGTGTGTACTTTGCTTGCAGTGTGTGTGCTATACGATGTAATGTGTGTGTGCTATAGGGTGTGATATGTGTGCTGTAGGGTGTGATGTGTGTGCTGTAGGGTGTGATGTGTGTGCTGTAGGGTGTGATGTGTGTGCTGTAGGTTGTGATGTGTGTGCTGTAGGGTGTGATGTGTGTGCTGTAGGGTGTGATGTGTGTGCTGTAGGGTGTGATGTGTGTGCTGTAGGGTGTGATGTGTGTGCTGTAGGATGCAGTACCGCAAGCAGAAGAAGTGGTGGAATGCCTACATCCTGTTCTATGAGCGCATGGACGAGTTTGAGCACGAGTGTGAGAAAGAACTCACCAAGAGTCTGCAGGACCTCAGCATAGGTGGGTCTCTTCACTGCAGTCATTCCTTGCAAGTAATTAACACGTATATCCTCCACTGTCTATAGCCAGATACTCTCACTGCTGAGTCAACTGGAGCATAGGTGGGTCTCTTCACTGCAGTCATTCCTTGCAAGTAATTAACACGTATATCCTCCACTGCCTATAGCCAGGTACTCTCACTGCTGAGTCAACTGGAGCATAGGTGGGTCTCTTCACTGTAGTCATTCCTTGCAAGTAATTAACACGTATATCCTCCACTGTCTATAGCCAGGTACTCTCACTGCTGAGTCAACTGGAGCATAGGTGGGTCTCTTCACTGCAGTCATTCCTTGCAAGTAATTAACACGTATATCCTCCACTGTCTATAGCCAGGTACTCTCACTGCTGAGTCAACTGGAGCATAGGTGGGTCTCTTCACTGCAGTAATTCCTTGCAAGTAATTAACACGTATATCCTCCACTGCCTATAGCCAGGTACTCTCACTGCTGAGTCAACTGGAGCATAGGTGGGTCTCTTCACTGTAGTCATTCCTTGCAAGTAATTAACACGTATATCCTCCACTGCCTATAGCCAGGTACTCTCACTGCTGAGTCAACTGGAGCATAGGTGGGTCTCTTCACTGTAGTCATTCCTTGCAAGTAATTAACACGTATATCCTCCACTGCCTATAGCCAGGTACTCTCACTGCTGAGTCAACTGGAGCATAGGTGGGTCTCTTCACTGCAGTCATTCCTTGCAATTAATTAACACGTATATCCTCCACTGCCTATAGCCAGGTACTCTCACTGCTGAGTCAACTGGAGCATAGGTGGGTCTCTTCACTGCAGTCATTCCTTGCAATTAATTAACACGTATATCCTCCATTGTCTATAGCCAGGTACTCTCACTGCTGAGTCAACTGGAGCATAGGTGGGTCTCTTCACTGCAGTCATTCCTTGCAAGTAATTAACACGTATATCCTCCACTGCCTATAGCCAGGTACTCTCACTGCTGAGTCAACTGGAGCATAGGTGGGTCTCTTCACTGCAGTCATTCCTTGCAAGTAATTAACACGAATATCCTCCATTGTCTATAGCCAGGTACTCTCACTGCTGAGTCAACTGGAGCATAGGTGGTTCTGTTCACTGCAGTCATTCCTTGCAAGTAATTAACACGTATATCCTCCACTGCCTATAGCCAGGTACTCTCACTGCTGAGTCAACTGGAGCATAGGTGGGTCTCTTCACTGCAGTCATTCCTTGCAAGTAATTAACACGTATATCCTCCATTGTCTATAGCCAGGCAACTATTCTCTCTGCTGAGTCAACTGGAGCATAGGTGGGTCTCTTCACTGCAGTCATTCCTTGCAAGTAATTAACACGTATATCCTCCACTGTCTATAGCCAGGTACTCTCACTGCTGAGTCAACTGGAGCATAGGTGGGTCTCTTCACTGCAGTCATTCCTTGCAAGTAATTAACACGTATATCCTCCACTGCCTATAGCCAGGTACTCTCACTGCTGAGTCAACTGGAGAATAGGTGGGTCTCTTCACTGCAGTCATTCCTTGCAAGTAATTAACACGTATATCCTCCACTGTCTATAGCCAGGTACTCTCACTGCTGAGTCAACTGGAGCATAGGTGGGTCTCTTCACTGCAGTCATTCCTTGCAAGTAATTAACACGTATATCCTCCACTGTCTATAGCCAGGTACTCTCACTGCTGAGTCAACTGGAGCATAGGTGGGTCTCTTCACTGCAGTCATTCCTTGCAAGTAATTAACACGTATATCCTCCACTGTCTATAGCCAGGTACTCTCACTGCTGAGTCAACTGGAGCATAGGTGGGTCTCTTCACTGCAGTCATTCCTTGCAAGTAATTAACACGTATATCCTCCACTGTCTATAGCCAGGTACTCTCACTGCTGAGTCAACTGGAGCATAGGTGGGTCTCTTCACTGCAGTCATTCCTTGCAAGTAATTAACACGTATATCCTCCACTGCCTATAGCCAGGTACTCTCACTGCTGAGTCAACTGGAGCAATGTGAAGTGAACGAACTTGCTGAAGGTTTGAAACAGCAACAACAGGACTCGAACCTAGAATATTGTCACTGAGAGTCCACAGGTCTCTAACCACTGGGCCAGGGCCTCACCCTAGAATATTGTCACTGAGAGTCCACAGGTCTCTAACCACTGGGCCAGGGCCTCACCCTAGAATATTGTCACTGAGAGTCCACAGGTCTCTAACCACTGGGCCAGGGCCTCACCCTAGAATATTGTCACTGAGAGTCCACAGGTCTCTAACCACTGGGCCAGGGCCTCACCCTAGAATATTGTCACTGAGAGTCCACAGGTCTCTAAACACTGGGCCAGGGCCTCACCCAGGATCAATATTTTGCCAGTCCAATTTTTTCCAACATGCTACGAAATGAGGTCGGATACACGATCGAACGCCCAATCGGACGCACAATCAGCATGCTATCAGACGTTAGACGAAGCAAGGCACATGGCTGAATGCACATCTCATGTAGTGGCAATATGTACTTTTAGTCTATTTTATGATTAGACACAGGTATGATTACGTAAATTTATTATGCAGGTATATATATATATATTATATACATATATATATATACATGTATGTGTATATATATATGTATATATATACCTGCATGGTAAATTCCAGTCATAAAAATAAACTAAAAGTACATATTACCCTTTATGAAGACAAGGCAGAGCACATGGCTGAATGCACATCTCATGTTTGATCAGAAATATAAGTAGTAATAACAATATAAATATAAAAACAAATATGTATATTTGTTTACATAAGAATTAAATATATACTTGTTAAAACACAGCAGCAACTACGAGTATATATGTATATATATATATATATGTATGTATATATATATGTATATATATATATATACAATTTTATATATACCTGCTATTGAACGAGAATTCCTAATTTGTATGTATATTTTGTTCAAAGCATGTGATTCACATTTTAATGCCACTTACAATATAGCACATATAAGTTGCATTTTATAACACATTTAATTGCCACAATTTGCAAAATTATAATGAATTAGCAAATATATTTAATGTGGAATCCCACTTTTTATATGCAATGAAAATGTGTATACAAATTGTATACAAGTATAATGGACTATGAAAGGTACTATTTGGAATGTTAAAGCATTGCATGTTTTTGTTGTACAAGTACCATATCATAATATTACAAATACTTCAGTTCAATTTTGTTTAATTTCTAAAACTAGATTTACAAATGTTTAAAAAATAAGTTGCCATACAATTGTCAATGGCCATGTTTTGGAACCATAATGAGTTACAGTTATTAACTAAAACATTGTGTATTCGTGTTGCTGTGAATGTTTCAATTGTTAAACTATAAATCATTCAAAACATTAATTAATTTTATTGGCCGGCATAGCCCCATGCCTAGAACACGCTTTGGATGACCAAACAATTTGGATGACCAAACGAGCGAGAGTCGCCACGCCAACGCGCTAAAAATAGCGCAGACGTAACCTAAATCTAGCACAGCTGCCGCACGCACGTTTATCGCAATCTTGTTAAAATGTATGCGACATTGTCGAACAAAACCTACTTTCCGCACTTGTAAATCATGTTCAATTATCACACAATATGCATAATTTTAATAGTGGAAAACTAACAAATGGCAACATTGATGCACGAAGTTGCATATCGGGCGATAACATAGGTAAACCGACATGTTTACACTTCAGCTCATCGTAACTTTCGTTTGTCTGATGGCATCGATTTTGTGTAATGTCAGCAGTGAAGACCAACACATCTCATTGGTTGACTAAAAATCGTGATGATTCAAATATGTTTACAAGTACGGGTTTTCCATTTGCCGCGACCTGTGTGCGAAAAACGTACCTTCGCGACGCACCGTCGGCATGACATTTTTGGCGTGCATTTTCACTAAATTACGGACAATAAGTTTGTTAAATAAAGGAATACTTCTAAAAACGTTACACCATTGTAAAGAGTGTTATGTTGTCATTCCAATGATATTAAGTATGTATTATCTAACGCGAACTGAACGATGTAATGGCTGCGTGACCGGTGGCATGTCATAGTTTAGCACTAGATCTGACCAGATCCAGCGGCCGATGTGGTAATGCTAGTTAGTTATGGTGATAGCCAGTATTAGTCACTGTTGTCTTGTTAGTGGTCGCCGGTGACTTTGACAATTAGGTCTCTGAACTAGTTTGGGAATGGAAAGAGCGGCTTCTTCCCAGGCACTAATAACTACAGCAATACACTCAATTGGTGCCTGTGTAACATCACCCAATCAGTTCACTAAACCATCCAATTGAGTCTCGTCGTAATCGGCAAGTGGTTATTGTTTCTCCCCGCCCTGATGATGATCTCACATAGAATTATTTGGCCTACGCAAGTGCTGGCTTCAAGCAACCACCACTAGCGGTTAGGTGACAATTACCCTAGCAAGTCGAGGCCTTAATTGGTTTCTGGCATGTGTCAGGTGGTCGATTTTCAAAACCAATGTCCGTAGATTTTGTAACTGGCTTCGCGGCAGTTTAAATGACGTCATATAAACAACATGGACGGGTATGGAAGGGCCATCCGGGCGGACCCGTCCACAATCAATTTAAACCTGTCCAAAAACCCAATTTTCCAATTCTTCCCGTCCCGTCCCTGCACTGGGCCCACTGCACTCCAGTTATGACGTTGGATGTTACAGAGAACCAGTTACAGTATTGATTGTTACAACTGTTACAGAGAACCGGTTACAGTGTTGGTTGTTACGACTGTTACAGAGAATCGTACGACTCAGGTGAAGATGCCGGGAGCGATAGAACGCTGCGTGTGTAAACAGAACATAGAGTTCATGCACAACCGCAACCAGTTCTCTCTCGAGTACTTCCACTTCATGCGCAAGCTGCTCATGTGTAACACACACTACGTACAACTGCTGCCCGGCCACGACAAGTTGGTACGTGAACACGTCTGTGTAAGGTCAGATAGTCTACTATGTCTTTTTACAAAGGAACTTGGGCGTTTTAAGAATTCAAGTCTCAGTGTACTGTAATCATATCGACACAAATATTTCACAGCATGTTGAAATGTTAATGTTGGTATAATCACATGGGCACTTTCATATATCAAGTAAATCCCAGTCATCGACAAACGCATAATTAATTATCCAATTTCAAACAAAAAACTCCATGGATATAAATCATAACATACACAAATCATAATTTCTTGACTATTGTCTTAGTGAGCTCATCTCACACTCACCTCCATCCGACCCTGCCACCGCCCCCGCCACACTCACCTCCATCCGACCCTGCCACCGCCCGCGCCACACTCCCCTCCATCCGACCCTGCCACCGCCCCCGCCACACTCACCTCCATCCGACCCTGCCACCGCCCGCGCCACACTCACCTCCATCCGACCCTGCCACACTCACCTCCATCCGACCTTGCCATTGCCCCTGCCACACTCACCTCCATCCGACCCTGCCACCACCCCTGCCACACTCACCTCCATCCGACCCTGCCACCGCCCCTGCCACACTCACCTCCATCCGACCCTGCCACACTCACCTCCATCCGACCCCGCCACACTCACCTCCATCCGACCCTGCCACCGCCCCCGCCACACTCACCTCCATCCGACCTTGCCACCGTCTGCGCCACACTCACCTCCATCCGACCCTGCCCCCGCCCCCGCCACACTCACCTCCATCCGACCCTGCCACCGCCCCCGCCACACTCACCTCCATCCGACCCTGTCCCCGCCACACTCACCTCAATCCGACCTTGCCACCGTCTGCGCCACACTCACCTCCATCCGACCCTGCCCCCGCCCCCGCCACACTCACCTCCATCCGACCCTGCCACCACCTGCGCCACACTCACCTCCATCCGACCCTGCCCCCGCCCCCACCACACTCACCTCCATCTGATCTTGCCACCGTCTGCGCCACACTCACCTCCATCCGACCCTGCCAACGCCTGCGCCACACTCACCTCCATCCGACCCTGCCAACGCCTGCGCCACACTCACCTTCATCCGACCCTGCCAATGCCTGCGCCACACGTGGAAGTGTATTCTGCATTTAGCGTGAAGAAGAGTTCATGGCTGTTATGGCCGATGGCACAAAGGAACTCCTCATTAAACATCCGCCAGTCACACTATCTTAAGTAACTCCTCATTCAACACCCGCCAGTCACACTGTCTTAAGGAACTCCTCATTCAACACCCGCCAGTCGCACTGTCTTAAGGAACTCCTCATTCAACACCCGCCAGTCACACTGTCTTAAGGAACTCCTCATTCAGACTGCAATCACAACCTGATTGCAGTCTGAGCACCTCATGTAAATTCTACATAGCTGCGATTGTATCGCTTGCAATGCCATCCCTTCGTTGCCCCGAGACCGTTGCTTGCGATAGAACTGGCTTTATTTTGAGGCGATCGTCGCATGTAATATGTCCAATGACAGTCAACACAACGTGACGCTGGTGATGCATCTAGAAATAGAATAACCGTCTCATGATATAATGCTGCGTTGATACTTAACGCCATGTGACTCCTAGTAGTCATAAGACATGTGACTCCTAGTAGTCATGAGACGTGACTCCTAGTAGTCATGAGACATGTGACTCCTAGTAGTCATGAGACATGTGACTCCTAGTAGTCATGAGACATGTGACTCCTAGTAGTCATGAGACATGTGACTCCTAGTAGTCATGAGACATGTGACTCCTAGTAGTCATGAGACATGTGACTCCTAGTAGTCATGAGACATGTGACTCCTAGTAGTCATAAGACACTTCCCGATTGCATCACGAATACATGCAACCCATATTGCTTGCAATGTATATTGCAGGCGATATAATTTGGCCTTGACATTTCTTAATGATATCAACATCGTCCCGGCGATGCCACCGCCTGGTGTAAAGCCTGTTTTAGTGTCCCCTCAGTCTCTCTCGTAGTGTCAACTCAGTCTCTCATAGTGTCCTCACAGTCTCTGTTGTAGTGTCCTCACAGTCTCTGTCGTAGTGTCCACTCAGTCTATGTCGTAGTGTCCACTCGGTCTATGTCGTAGTGTCCACTCAGTCTATGTTGTAGTGTCCACTCAGTCTATGTCGTAGTGTCCACTCAGTCTATGTCGTAGTGTCCACTCGGTCTATGTCATAGTGTCCACTCAGTGTCCTCTGATCTTCCAGAAGCCTGAAGCAGAGGAACTTGCTATGATCAGTGCTCAGCTCGCAGCCAAGTTCCTCTTTTCCATCGGCTTCCACACAAAGAAAACATTACGGTAAGTGGATCATAGGGGGTGTATGAAGTGGGTCTTTAATTAAGTGGATCATAGGGGGTGTACGAAGTGGGGCTTTAATTAAGTGGATCATAGGGGTGTATGAAGTGGGGCTTTAATTAAGTGGTTCATAGGGGGTGTATTAAGTGGGTCTTTAATTAAGTGAATGATAGTGGGAGTAGGAAGTGAGGCTTTAATTAAGTGGTTCATAGGGGGTGTAGGAAGTGAGGCTTTAATTAAGTGGATCATAGGGGGTGTAGGAAGTGAGGCTTTAATTAAGTGGTTCATAGGGGGTATAGGAAGTGAGGCTTTAATTAAGTGGTTCATAGAGGGTGTAGGAAGTGAGGCTTTAATTAAGTGGATCATAAGGGGTGTAGGAAGTGAGGCTTTAATTAAGTGAATGATAGTGGGTGTAGGAAGTGAGGCTTTAATTAAGTGGATCATAGGGGGTGTAGGAAGTGAGGCTTTAATTAAGTGGATCATAGGGGATGTAGGAAGTGAGGCTTTAATTAAGTGGTTCATAGGGGGTGTAGGAAGTGAGGCTTTAATTAAGTCGATGATAGTGGGTGTAGGAAGTGAGGCATAAAGTAAGTGGATCATAAAGGGTGTGTGAAGTGTGGCGTAAAATATATGTGGATCATAAGGGGTGTAGAAAGTGGGGCATAAGTGTTGTATGAAGTGGGGCACAAGTAGTGTAGGACGTGGGGCATAATGTAAGTGGGGCGTGGTGTAAGTGGGGCATAATGTAAGTGGGGCATAAGGGATGAGGGACAGTTATAGCTATTTTCTGATTTAAAATTGAAGTTTACTACACTATAAGTACTCCACCACTTTAATGTAGCCACGACTTCGCTGATGCAGGGGCCCAGCGAGTGAGTGGTATGACGCCATCAGTGTCCACCTTCGACACAGCAAGAACGTGCGCAACTGGTTCGCTCAGAACGTCTTCTTCTCCCACCCGGGGCGCTTTGCAGAGTACCTGCTCGAATGTCCTAGTTCAGAGGTATGTCACCAAGTACTTGCTTGAGTGTCCTAGTTCAGAGGTATGTCACCAAGTACTTGCTTGAGTGTCCTAGTTCAGAGGTATGTCACCAAGTACTTGCTTAAGTGTCCTAGTTCAGAGGTATGTCACCAAGTACTTGCTTGAGTGTCCTAGTTCAGAGGTATGTCTTCAAGTATTTGCTCGAGTGTCCTAGTTCAGAGGTATGTCACCAAGTACTTGCTTGACTGTCCTAGTTCAGAGGTATGTCATCAAGTATTTGCTTGAGTGTCCTAGTTCAGAGGTATGTTACCAAGTACTTGCTTGAGTGTCCTAGTTCAGAGGTATGTTACCAAGTACTTGCTTGAGTGTCCTAGTTCAGAGGTATGTTACCAAGTACTTGCTTGAGTGTCCTAGTTCAGAGGTATGTTACCAAGTACTTGCTTGAGTGTCCTAGTTCAGAGGTATGTCACCAAGTATTTGATTGAGTGTCCTAGTTCAGAGGTATGTTACCAAGTACTTGTGTGTGTGTGTGTGTGTGTGTGTGTGTGTGTGTGTGTGTGTGTGTGTGTGTGTGTGTGTGTGTGTGTGTGTGTGTCTGTGTGTGTGTGTGTGTGTGTGTGTGTGTGTGTGTGTGTGTGTGTGTGTGTGTGTGTGTGTGTGTGTGTGCGTGCGTGTGTGCACGTGTGTCTGTGTGTGTGTTGTACGTGTGGAATGCTGCTGCCACTCTGTGTGTGTGTGTCTGTGTGTGTGTTGTAGGTGTGGAATGCAGCCACTCTGTGTGTGTGTGTCTGTGTGTGTGTGTGTGTGTGTGTGTGTGTGTGTGTGTGTGTGTGTGTGTGTGTGTGTGTGTGTGTGTGTGTGTGTGTGTGTGTGTGTGTGTGTGTGTGTGTGTGTGTGTGTGTGTGTGTGTTGTAGGTGTGGAATGCAGCCACTCTGTGTGTGTGTGTGTGTGTGTGTGTGTGTGTGTGTGTGTGTGTGTGTGTGTGTGTTGTAGGTGTGGAATGCAGCCACTCAGTATGTGTGTGTGTGTGTGTGTGTGTGTGTGTGTGTGTGTGTGTGTGTGTGTTGTAGGTGTGGAATGCTGCTACTCAGTGTGTGTGTGTGTTGTAGGTGTGGAATGCTGCTACTCAGTGTGTGTGTGTGTGTTGTAGGTGTGGAATGCAGCCACTCTGTGTGTGTGTGTGTGTGTGTGTGTTGTAGGTGTGGAATGCAGCCACTCAGTATGTGTGTGTGTGTGTGTATGTGTGTGTGTGTATGTGTGTGTGTGTGTGTGTTGTAGGTGTGGAATGCTGCTACTCAGTGTGTGTGTGTGTTGTAGGTGTGGAATGCTGCTACTCAATGTGTGTGTGTGTGTTGTAGGTGCGGAATGCTGTCATGAAGGTGATAGTCTTTCTCGCCCACTTCTCGCTGCCAGACGGTCCAGTGCCTGAGTCCATGACACCAAGTAAGTGACCAGTGACCACCCTGGGACACTGACATGACACGTTCTGTGGCTATATTTTTGTAGATTCTGTTGTCTAATAATCTACGTAGATGTGTTGAGAACAAAATGGTGTAGTGTAATAATGATAAGCATTGGTAGAGCGCCGTGTGTCTGGACAACAACTGTGTTCAGGGGCACTGAGTGGAGTATCTACAAGTAGAATACATTAAACTGAGTGGAGTATCTACAAGTAGAATACATTAAACTGAGTGGAGTATCTACAAGTAGAATACATTAAACTGAGTGGAGTATCTACAAGTAGAATACATTAAACTGAGTGGAATATCTACAAGTAGAATACATTCAACTGAGTGGAGTATCTACAAGTAGAATACATTAAACTGAGGAGTATCTACAAGTAGAATACATTAAACTGCGTGAAGTATCTACAAGTAGAATACATTCAACTGAGTGGAATATCTACAAGTAGAATACATTCAACTGAGTGGAGTATCTACAAGTAGAATACATTAAACTGAGTGGAGTATCTACAAGTAGAATACATTAAACTGAGTGGAGTATCTACAAGTAGAATACATTAAACTGAGTGGAGTATCTACAAGTAGAATACATTCAACTGAGTGGAGTATCTACAAGTAGAATACACTAAACTGAGTGGAGTATCTACAAGTAGAATACATTCAACTGAGTGGAGTATCTACAAGTAGAATACATTCAACTGAGTGGAGTATCTACAAGTAGAATACACTAAACTGAGTGGAGTATTTACAAGTAGAATACATTCAACTGAGTGGAGTATCTACAAGTAGAATACATTCAACTGAGTGGAGTATCTACAAGTAGAATACACTAAACTGAGTGGAGTATCTACAAGTAGAATACATTCAACTGAGTGGAGTATCTACAAGTAGAATACATTCAACTGAGTGGAGTATCTACAAGTAGAATACATTCAACTGAGTGGAGTATCTACAAGTAGAATACATTCAACTGAGTGGAGTATCTACAAGTAGAATACATTCAACTGAGTGGAGTATCTACAAGTAGAATACATTCAACTGAGTGGAGTATCTACAAGTAGAATACATTCAACTGAGTGGAGTATCTACACGTAGAATACATTAAACAGCCTAAAACATTAAATGGGATGGTAACAAAAGTATATGGTTTAAGAGTAGCATAAGTAAGTAAAATGTGTTTGTAGCATTTGTTCTCACGGACCAAACGTCCACTCTCAGTGACCACTACTTGTGTTTGTAGCGTTTGTTCTCTCGGACCAAACGTCCACTCTCAGTGACCACTACTTGTGTTTGTAGCGTTTGTTCTCTCGGACCAAACGTCCACTCTCAGTGACCACTACTTGTGTTTGTAGCGTTTGTTCTCTCAGACCAAACGTCCACTCTCAGTGACCACTACTTGTGTTTGTAGCATTTGTTCTCACGGACCAAACGTCCACTCTCAGTGACCACTACTTGTGTTTGTAGCATTTGTTCTCTCGGACCAAACGTCCACTCTCAGTGACCACTACTTGTGTTTGTAGCGTTTGTTCTCTCGGACCAAACGTCCACTCTCAGTGACCACTACTTGTGTTTGTAGCGTTTGTTCTCACGGACCAAACGTCCACTCTCAGTGACCACTACTTGTGTTTGTAGCGTTTGTTCTCTCGGACCAAACGTCCACTCTCAGTGACCACTACTTGTGTTTGTAGCATTTGTTCTCTCGGACCAAACGTCCACTCTCAGTGACCACTACTTGTGTTTGTAGCGTTTGTTCTCTCGGACCAAACGTCCACTCTCAGTGACCACTACTTGTGTTTGTAGCGTTTGTTCTCTCCGACCAAACGTCCACTCTCAGTGACCACTACTTGTGTTTGTAGCGTTTGTTCTCTCGGACCAAACGTCCACTCTCAGTGACCACTACTTGTGTTTGTAGCGTTTGTTCTCTCGGACCAAACGTCCACTCTCAGTGACCACTACTTGTGTTTGTAGCGTTTGTTCTCTCGGACCAAACGTTCACTCTCAGTGACCACTACTTGTGTTTGTAGCGTTTGTTCTCTCGGACCAAACGTCCACTCTCAGTGACCACTACTTGTGTTTGTAGCGTTTGTTCTCTCGGACCAAACGTCCACTCTCAGTGACCACTACTTGTGTTTGTAGCGTTTGTTCTCACGGACCAAACGTCCACTCTCAGTGACCACTACTTGTGTTTGTAGCGTTTGTTCTCTCGGACCAAACGTCCACTCTCAGTGACCACTACTTGTGTTTGTAGCATTTGTTCTCTCAGACCAAACGTCCACTCTCAGTGACCACTACTTGTGTTTGTAGCGATTGTTCTCTCGGACCAAACGTCCACTCTCAGTGACTACTACTTGTGTTTGTAGCGTTTGTTCTCACGGACCAAACGTCCACTCTCAGTGACCACTACTTGTGTTTGTAGCGATTGTTCTCTCGGACCAAACGTCCACTCTCAGTGACCACTACTTGTGTTTGTAGCGTTTGTTCTCTCGGACCAAACGTCCACTCTCAGTGACCACTACTTGTGTTTGTAGCGTTTGTTCTCACGGACCAAACGTCCACTCTCAGTGACCACTACTTGTGTTTGTAGCGATTGTTCTCTCGGACCAAACGTCCACTCTCAGTGACCACTACTTGTGTTTGTAGCGATTGTTCTCTCGGACCAAACGTCCACTCTCAGTGACTACTACTTGTGTTTGTAGCGTTTGTTCTCACGGACCAAACGTCCACTCTCAGTGACCACTACTTGTGTTTGTAGCGATTGTTCTCTCGGACCAAACGTCCACTCTCAGTGACCACTACTTGTGTTTGTAGCGATTGTTCTCTCGGACCAAACGTCCACTCTCAGTGACCACTACTTGTGTTTGTAGCATTTGTTCTCTCGGACCAAACGTCCACTCTCAGTGACCACTACTTGTGTTTGTAGCGTTTGTTCTCTCGGACCAAACGTCCACTCTCAGTGACCACTACTTGTGTTTGTAGCATTTGTTCTCTCGGACCAAACGTCCACTCTCAGTGACCACTACTTGTGTTTGTAGCGTTTGTTCTCTCGGACCAAACGTCCACTCTCAGTGACCACTACTTGTGTTTGTAGCGTTTGTTCTCTCGGACCAAACGTCCACTCTCAGTGACCACTACTTGTGTTTGTAGCGTTTGTTCTCTCGGACCAAACGTCCACTCTCAGTGACCACTACTTGTGTTTGTAGCATTTGTTCTCACGGA
Source organism: Escarpia spicata (assembly GCA_963995525.1). Taxonomy (NCBI): domain Eukaryota; kingdom Metazoa; phylum Annelida; class Polychaeta; order Sabellida; family Siboglinidae; genus Escarpia; species Escarpia spicata. The sequence continues at coordinate 840,150 of OZ023207.1, forward strand.
CCAAACGTCCACTCTCAGTGACCACTACTTGTGTTTGTAGCATTTGTTCTCTCGGACCAAACGTCCACTCTCAGTGACCACTACTTGTGTTTGTAGCGTTTGTTCTCTCGGACCAAACGTCCACTCTCAGTGACCACTACTTGTGTTTGTAGCGATTGTTCTCTCGGACCAAACGTCCACTCTCAGTGACCACTACTTGTGTTTGTAGCATTTGTTCTCTCGGACCAAACGTCCACTCTCAGTGACCACTACTTGTGTTTGTAGCGTTTGTTCTCTCGGACCAAACGTCCACTCTCAGTGACCACTACTTGTGTTTGTAGCGATTGTTCTCACGGACCAAACGTCCACTCTCAGTGACCACTACTTGTGTTTGTAGCGATTGTTCTCTCGGACCAAATGTCCACTCTCAGTGACCACTACTTGTGTTTGTAGCGTTTGTTCTCTCGGACCAAACGTCCACTCTCAGTGACCACTACTTGTGTTTGTAGCGATTGTTCTCTCGGACCAAACGTCCACTCTCAGTGACCACTACTTGTGTTTGTAGCATTTGTTCTCTCGGACCAAACGTCCACTCTCAGTGACCACTACTTGTGTTTGTAGCGTTTGTTCTCTCGGACCAAACGTCCACTCTCAGTGACCACTACTTGCGTTTGTAGCGTTTGTTCTCTCGGACCAAACGTCCACTCTCAGTGACCACTACTTGCGTTTGTAGCATTTGTTTTCTCAGACCAAACGTCCACTCTCAGTGACCACTACTTGCGTGTGTAGCGTTTGTTCTCTCGGACCAAACGTCCACTCTCAGTGACCACTACTTGTGTTTGTAGCGTTTGTTCTCTCGGACCAAACGTCCACTCTCAGTGACCACTACTTGTGTTTGTAGCGTTTGTTCTCTCGGACCAAACGTCCACTCTCAGTGACCACTTGCTGGTGGCTGTGCTAAGTCTACTGAAGAAGGAAGTATCTGAGCACGGAAGGCACCTCACGCAGTACTTCCATCTCTTCCTCATGTACCTCAATCTTGGCACTGCTGAGGTAAGTTCCTCAATCTTGGCACTGCTCAAACTTGGCACTGCCAAGGTAAGTTCCTCAATATTGGCACTGCCAAGGTAAGTTCCCCAATCGTGGCACTGCTAAGGTAAATTCCTCAATCTTGGCACTGCTGAGGTAAGTTCCTAAATATTGGCACTGTCAAGGTAAGTTCCTCAATCTTGGTACTGCTCAAACTTGGCACTGCCAAGGTAAGTTCCTCAATCTTGGCACTGCCGAGGTAAGTTCCTCAATCTTGGCACTGCCGAGGTAAGTTCCTCAATCTTGGCACTGCCGAGGTAAGTTCCTCAATCTTGGCACTGCCGAGGTAAGTTCCTCAATCTTGGCACTGCCGAGGTAAGTTCCTCAATCTTGGCACTGCCGAGGTAAGTTCCTCAATCTTGGCACTGCTGAGGTAAATTCCTCAATCTTGGCACTGCCAAGGTAAGTTCCTCAATCTTAGCACTGCCGAGGTAAGTTCCTCAATCTTGGCACTGCCGTGGTAAGTTCCCCAATCTTGGCACTGCTGAGGTAAGTCCTTAAGACACACCTACAGTCAAAGGACAAAGTTCCTTTGCGTTTAATCTTCTATAAGAAATTCCGTTACCTTATTTCAAGTATTAATCCTGTGTTTGAACTGGCGTGTTTGTGTTATAAAGGCCACATTTTGATTCAGAATTGTCTTACTGTAATGGTTGTCATTCCATGTCAGATCATCCACTTTTCAGGACACTAAAAGTTTACATCTCAGAATTTACATAAATGTTTTAACCAATGTTTAAGTGTCCATATTTAAGCAAAATTATATCTGGAAAATACTGTGCATTTACATGTTAATTGTGTCCGTATTTCATGAACGGGGATAAACACCCAGAATCATGCCTGTTATTTTTACCTTGCTTTTAGGTGCCTCTAAAATGAGAAGTTTACAAGTTACATATCTGAAATGTTCTGAATATAATTATAGACATAATGGTGAATATTGTCTGTGCAAAATTCAAGTGTGATTGACAGAAGGAAAATAGGTATTATAGGGTACCAAACATGAGAGAGAAAAGTTATTATCAGAGATGATTTTAGCAGCTTGTATTTCATTGTTCTGTTACAGTACAATGTCCAAATTGCTACCGACTAATGTCAAGGATACTGGCAGTAATCTTCTTGTTCTGTAGATATCAACTGATGTCAAGGATACTGGAGGTAATCTTCTTGTTCTGTAGATATCAACTGATGTCAAGGATACTGGCAGTATCTTGTTCTGTAGATATCAACTGATGTCAACGATATTGACAGTAATCGTCTTGTTCTGTAGATATCAACTGATGTCAACGATACTGGCAGTAATCTTCTTGTTCTGTAGATATCAACTGATGTCAAGGATACTGGCAGTATCTTGTTCTGTAGATATCAACTGATGTCAACGATATTGACAGTAATCGTCTTGTTCTGTAGATATCAACTAATGTCCAGGATACTGGCAGTAATCTTCTTGTTCTGTAGATATCAACCGATGTCAAGGATACTGGCAGTAATCTTCTTGTTCTGTAGATATCAACTGATGTCAAGTATACTGACAGTAATCTTCTTGTTCTGTAGATATCAACTGATGTCAAGGATACTGGCAGTAATCTTCTTGTTCTGTAGATATCAACTGATGCCAAGGATACTGGCAGTAATATTCTTGTTCTGTAGATATCAACTGATGTCAAGGATACTGGCAGTAATCTTCTTGTTCTGTAGATATCAACTGATGTCAAGGATACTGGCAGTAATCTTCTTGTTCTGTAGATATCGACTGATGACAAGGATACTGAAAGTAATCTTCTTGTTCTGTAGATATCGACTGATGTCAAGGATACTGGCAGTATCTTCTTGTTTTGTATATATCAACTAATGTCCAGGATACTGACAGTATCTTCTTGTTCTGTAGATATCAACTAATGTCACGGATACTGTGACAGTATCTTCTTGTTCTGTAGATATCAACTGATGTCAAGGATGCTGAAATTAATCTTCTTGTTCTGTAGATTTCGAGTAATGTCAAGGATACTGGCAGTAATCGTCTTGTTCTGTAGATATCAACTGATGTCAACGATACTGACAGTAATCTTCTTGTTCTGTAGATATCGACTGATGACAAGGATACTGGCAGTATCTTCTTGTTCTGTAGATAACGACTGATACTTTCAGAAGTATTCAGTCTTAATTTCAGCTTTTTACATATAAATTTTCCGGTTCTAAAATGATATTTTTATATACATTTTGTATTTGTATGAATTTGGGCAAAAAAATAGAAAAATGCTTTATTATTGTACTGTTTTATTTTACTCTGCGTCCTGGCACATGTTAATTTATAGCTAAGTAGTAAATACATGTGTCTACTCATGTAATTAATTCGGTGGGATTGCACACCACCTCTAGGAAAGTGGCCACTGGCCTCTGACACTTACATGTTCTTTGGTCGTCATGGCGACAGTACACCCCTTGGTTTGTGTTCACAGAAGCAGCAGTTGTTGCGACTGAGCGTGCCCGCCAGCCTCATGTTGGTTGCGCTGGATGAGGGCCCGGGGCCACCAATCAAATACCAGTACGCAGAACTCGCCAAACTTTACGCTGTCGTCTCACAGCTCATTCGCTGCTGCGACGTCTCGTCAAAGTGTCAGTCCTCTGTCACGGTCAGTGTCAGTCATCTGTCACAGTCAGTGTCAATCAGCTGTCACAGTCTGTGTCAATCATCTGGCATGGTCAATGTCAGTGTCACTCATCTGTCACAGTCAGTGTCAATTATCTCTCACAGTCAGTGTCAATCATCTGTCATTGTTAGTGTCAATCATCTGTCATTGTTAGTGTCAATCATCTGACATTGTTAGTGTCAATCATCTGTCAGTCAGTGTCAGTCATCTGTCATGGTTGCTATCACAAGTATATATATGTTTCAACTCTTTACACCAATAACAAATCATGTTCTTACACCATTGCAATTAACAAGAACCATCTATGTCTGTACTGTGTCTACCCTTTACGGTCCTTGGTTGTGATGTTAACATGAACCATTTATGTCTGTACTGTCTCTACACTTTACGGTCCTTGGTTGTGATGTTAACAAGAACCATCTATGTCTGTACTGTGTCTACCCTTTACGGTCCTTGGTTGTGATGTTAACATGAACCATTTATGTCTGTACTGTCTCTACACTTTACGGTCCTTGGTTGTGATGTTAACATGAACCATCTATGTCTGTACTGTGTCTACCCTTTACGGTCCTTGGTTGTGATGTTAACATGAACCATTTATGTCTGTACTGTCTCTACACTTTACGGTCCTTGGTTGTGATGTTAACATGAACCATTTATGTCTGTACTGTCTCTACACTTTACGGTCCTTGGTTGTGATGTTAACATGAACCATTTATGTCTGTACTGTCTGTACACTTTACGGTCCTTGGTTGTGATGTTAACATGAACCATCTATGTCTGTACTGTGTCTACCCTTTACGGTCCTTGGTTGTGATGTTAACATGAACCATTTATGTCTGTACTGTCTCTACACTTTACGGTCCTTGGTTGTGATGTTAACATGAACCATTTATGTATGTACTGTCTCTACACTTTACGGTCCTTGGTTGTGATGTTAACAAGAACCATTTATGTCTGTACTGTCTCTACACTTTACGGTCCTTGGTTGTGATGTTAAAGACTAAGCGAAATTAACCTTTTTTATTCCCAATTTGTATGAAATATGCAAAAAAATGCTATCCTGATATTAACTAATTTATAACTGACTCCATCAGCCTGTTCAAGGCCCCTATTGGTTGCACTTTTCTTGCACAGTTTGTTGCGACACCTAGCGGTCGTTGTTGACATCACCGCAGGTAGCACCGCTAGGACTTAGCATGGCGCACATCTATGCGGGTTGGTGTTTCAGGCCATGCCTAAAATTGCAATCACAGAATTTAATATTTTATAAATCTAAATTATTGTAATATTTATTCAATTATTATAATATTTTAAAAATCCTACTACAGGTAGCAGCAGTGGATATAATGCAAGCTTGAGCATTCGCGATATTCAAACGGCAATAAATAAAAGTGAACACAATTTCTGTGTACATCCAGCAACTAACTTATAGATAAGATAAGATTATTATCTTTACGGTGATATCAACAAATATTAAATTCTGCAGTTGCAATTTAATGTAGAGTCTGAAACAACAGACCGCACTGCCTCTCGCTAGTGCGTCCTATCGCTAAAGGATAGAACACACTCAGTGGCCTTACCTGTGGTGACGTCAGCAACATCTGACAGGGTGGTTGCCTTGTGACAAACAAATGACCACATTTGAGTGGGCCTAGTGACATAAGTTCACAATAAACAGGCTTCATATTTGACACATTTCTTCACAAGTGTATTAAGTTTACGTAAACACAGTTTCAAAGACCATTTAAATTTCACTTAGTCTTTATTACTTTTTAATGAGGACCATTCATGTCTCTGTGCTGCATCAACACTTTATGGTCCTTGGTGGTCATGTTAACAAGGACCATTCAAGTGTGTACTGTGTCTACACTGTGTGTCACTTGGTTGTCATGTTAACGAGGACCATTCAAGTGCGTACTGTGTCTACACTGTATGTCCCTTGGTTGTCATGTTAACAAGGACCATTCAAGTGTGTACTGTGTCTACACTGTGTGTCCCTTGGTTGTCATGTTAACAAGGACCATTCAAGTGTGTACTGTGTCTACACTGTGTGTCCCTTGGTTGTCATGTTAACGAGGACCATTCAAGTGTGTACTGTGTCTACACTGTGTGTCCCTTGGTTGTCATGTTAACAAGGACCATTCAAGTGTGTACTGTGTCTACACTGTGTGTCCCTTGGTTGTCATGTTAACAAGGACCATTCAAGTGTGTACTGTGTCTACACTGTGTGTCCCTTGGTTGTCATGTTAACAAGGACCATTCAAGTGTGTACTGTGTCTACACTGTGTGTCCCTTGGTTGTCATGTTAACAAGGACCATTCAAGTGTGTACTGTGTCTACACTGTGTGTCCCTTGGTTGTCATGTTAACGAGGACCATTCAAGTGCGTACTGTGTCTACACTGTGTGTCCCTTGGTTGTCATGTTAACAAGGACCATTCAAGTGTGTACTGTGTCTACACTGTGTGTCCCTTGGTTGTGCTGTGTCGGACCGTAAGCAGTGTTGTTGTTGTAGGGTCAGAGTCCCCTGGCCAACCCACACGGCGACGCGAGCCTCCCTGAGCCCCTCATGCCCATCCAGCCCCAGGTAGCTGAGATCCTCTTCAACCGTGGCAGGTCAGTGCAGCTCTCACAGCGCCATAATACTGACAGATTCACTGCTGCAATACTAATAGATACACTGCTGCAACACTGATAGATTCACCGCTACAATACTGACAGGTTCACTGCTACAATACCGATAGGTTCACTGCTAAAATACTGACAGATTCATTGCTACAATACTGATAAATTTAATGCTACAATTCTGGTAGATTTACTCCAACATTTCCATAAAAGCAACATTGGGGGGATTTTAATCTGTAATGTGCAGTTATTAATTTTATCCTGTTAATATGACTAATTCATGTAATTCTATGCATTTGTTTTATTATAATTATGTCTTGTTAATCACTATTGACCATGACAATGTATTGATATCATAACTCCTCGTACGCAGCTTTTCCAGTTCATGCCAGAATTCGCTCATTCATGTGTTATAAGTGTCCCTGACTGATACAATGAGGATGTGTTATAAGTGTCCCTGACTGATACAATGTGGATGTGTTATAAGTGTCCCTGACTGGTACAATGTGGATGTGTTATAAGTGTCCCTGACTGATACAATGTAGATGTGTTATAAGTGTCTGTGACTGATACAATGTGGATGTGTTATAAGTGTCTGTGACTGATACAATGTGGATGTGTTATAAGTGTCTGTGACTGATACAATGTGGATGTGTTATAAGCGTCCCTGACTGATACAATGTGGATGTGTTATAAGTGTCCGTGACTGATACAATGTGGATGTTATAAGTGTCCGTGACTGATACAGTGTGGATGTGTCATAAATGTCCGTGACTGATACTATGTGGATGTGTGATAAGTGTCCGTGACTGATACAATGTGGATGTGTTATAAGTGTATGTGACTGATACAATGTGGATGTGTCATAAGTGTCCGTGACTGATACTATGTGGATGTGTTATAAGTGTCCGTGACTGATACAATGTGGATGTGTTATAAGTGTATGTGACTGATACTATGTGGATGTGTTATAAGTGTCCGTGACTGATACAATGTGGATGTGTTATAAGTGTCTGTGACTGATACAATGTGGATGTGTTATAAGTGTCCATGACTGATACAATGTGGATGTGTTATAAGTGTCCGTGACTGATACTATGTTGATGTGTTATAAGTGTCCGTGACTGATACAATGTGGATGTGTTATAAGTGTCCATGACTGATACAATGTGGATGTGTTATAAGTGTCCATGACTGATACAATGTGGATGTGTTATAAGTGGCCGTGACTGATAATAATAATAATAATATTTTATTTTGTTAAGCGCCACATCCAATATTGTTCACAGCGCTTTACAACAATATATAAGTGTTTGTTAAAAATAATGCATTTTAATAAAAAACAATAGTTATTATATCATAGATAAAATGAACTAATAATAATAGCAATTAAAACAATAAATATAGTAGAAGTAGAAAATGAATGTGATGTATTATATCATAAAAGAAAATTGTTAAGATAAATTTTTTTTTATATAAATAAACTAAAATTAATGTAAACATCAATAAATTAGGCTAAAATGTATACGAAAAATAAATAGATAAATAAATAATAAATAAACGTTAAACATCAATCAGCTATGGTAAAACAGTGTTGGTAAGGGTCTGAGTTACATATACGCTGCGGTGAACAGATGAGTCTTCAACACAGATTTAAATGATTCCAGTGATGTTTTGTTAGTAACACTTGACGGCAGAGCGTTCCACACTGCTGCCGCTGCGTGAGCAAATGTACAGTCACCGGCTCTGATGCGTGTTCTCGGAACAACTAGTGCGTTCGAGTCAACAGACAGAAGACGTCTGGCTGGCATGTAGACACGCACGAGTTTCTGCATGTAGACAGGCGAGAGGTCTTCGTGCAGCGACTTGTACATAAGAACAGCGATCTTGAATGCAATGCGCTGTTGAATAGGTAGTCAGTGCAATTCGCGAAGAATAGGGGTCGCACTTTCACAACGAGCCTGTCGAGTAATAAGGCAAGCGGCAGCATTCTGGAGTCGCTGCAATCGACCGATGTTATTGGTTGAGGTACCGAACAGTAAAGAGTTGCAGTAGTCCAAACGGGATGTAATCATGGCATTGACTACGCGTTCCGCTGTCGGTTGAGTGAGGTAACGGTGAATCAACCGGATGTTGCGCAGGTGCAGTGAGCAAGTGCTGATAGTACGTGACACTTGCATAGTCATATCCAGGTGTCTATCAAGGTGGACGCCGAGATTTCTAACGTCATCAATTGCACAGATTTCATCTGTCCCGACGCGCACACGGAGCCCACTTACGATGGCAGATGCTGATTTGGGGACAACCGGTAGAATTTCTGTTTTCGTGTCATACATGAGCAGATAATTCCAAGTCGTCCACTCCTTCACGTCATCAATACATCGCTCGATCCGACGCGCGGCAGTCACCAGAGAAGTTGCATCCAGGTCAAAGTGACAGAACAGCTGTAAATCATCGGCGTAGTGGTGATATTTTAAGTCGTGTTTGTGAATGATATCACCGATCGGCTGCACGTATAATGAAAATAATAGTGGTCCCAACACTGACCCTTGTGGCACCCCCGTTAACAAAATCGTCTCGGTCGATAACACGCGGTCGATGACGACACTCTGCTTTCGATTACTTAGGTAAGATTCCAGCCAATGGAGAACCACTCCGGTGATGCCATAGCGTCGTTGTAGGCGATCCAGTAGTATTGTGTGATCTACCGTGTCAAATGCGGCGCTTAGATCGACGCATACAACGATTGTACCTTGTCTACGGTCTAGCGCGGTCCTGATCTCGTTGAGTACCCACAGTAGGGCTGTCTCGGTCGAGTGGTTTCGCTTGTATGCGGACTGAAATGTGTCCGTAAGTGATTCATTGGCTAGGTGACTGTTCAATCTGTTGCCCACAATCTTTTCAATCACTTTCGAAAGTTGGGACAGATTGCTGACTGGGCGGTAGTTACTTAAAGTATTCTTACACAGTGACGGCTTCTTCAGAAGAGGATGCACAAGTGCTCGCTTTAGTTCACCCGGCATTGTTCCTTCTGCCAAACACGCATTTGTTATATCGGCAACAATGATCACAAGTGCGTCAGTGTTCTGATTTACATGATCGGATGGTAACGGATCATGTGTACAAGACGTACACATTCTAGCGATGGTAGCAGTTATTTCACGTGTTGTTGTAGGTGTAAATGTGTCAATTGGTGTGACAAAGCGACGTGTTTCATGCGGCGGTGTCAGGCGATGTCTGGCAGCATGTAAGCCGAGTCTAATTTCAGCTACCTTGTTGAAATAGTCCGAAAATGAATGGCAACAGGCAACGACGGAGTCATATTCGGGATACGAACGTGACGGCTTCCCACTCAGTGATTTCACGATGTTGAACATGCTTTTGTTGTCAGCGTTCAGAAGTTTATCTCGATAGTAGTTGGTTTTTGAGAGTGCAGTGAGCTTGTTGCACTCATTGGGTGCATCAACGTACATTTGTCGATGGATCTCCAGCTTTGTGCGTCTCCACAATGACTCGTTCTTTCGCCGTTGTCTCCTCGCGTCATCGATGTTGCTGTTGTACCACGGGTTTGGCATATTACCCCGCATGGCAGTCAGTCGCTCTGTACATGTTCTTAGTGAAGAATTGTAGCCAGTGACCAGTTCCGCTGCGCTAGATGTTGACACCATGGCTGATAGTAACTCACAAGTTGATCGTATGTCATTATTGAAAGAATCGGCATCAAACGAGCGGTAATTGCGTTTTACTATATGTGTCGATGTCTTAGCTGGCCTCTGGATGTTCATGACGTAGCGCACCACGTGGTGATCTGATATAGACATCGGAATAACGTCAACAGAAGTAGCGAGATTGACATTTTTGGGGGTTATCACAAAGTCCAATGTGTGGCCTGCAGAATGTGTAGGCTGTGTGACGTGTTGAGTGAAATTATATGAGTCCAGTAATTGCACGAGCGGCCGGGCCTCTGCCTCTGCCTCTGCCTCAACGTCGTATCTGATGTTGAAGTCACCAACAATGCACGTTGGTGTTATACATGTCGACACCTCTCGGAACAGGTGTTCTAGTTCCAGGTAGAACTCCACCATCGGCCTGGGAGTCTTAGCCGATGATGGCGGGCGGTAGAGCGTGCACAGGTTGAACGTTCTAGATGTGGCTCCAGTGAACTGGATACGCATCAGTTCGAAAGACTCATAGTTCGTTTTAGGGAGCATCTTGCACGGTAACGTGTTCCTGTGGATGACTCCGACACCACCACCGCGTCCAACCGCACGAGGAACATTGATGAACGTATATCCGTTCGGCGTCAGATCAGCGATTATCGGTTTGTCGCTGTTCTTTTTCAGCCACGTTTCCGTTATGGCTAAGATGTCAATGTTGTGGTCGGTCACGAATTCACTGATGGTTAGCGTTTTGTTTCTGACAGAACGAGCATTGAGGACAGCGACTGAGAGATTGCTCTTTGTCGGGCTCGTATTATCGCGTGTAGAAATATGAACTAAGTTGCACGGATCACTACGGCGAGGTGATTTGCACAATATTGTTCTGGGAATATGTGTCCTGGCAGTTACAATCACATATATCGCTTGACCTGACGGTGAGGCCGATTGCACAACAGGTGCAGTGTGTACTGAATTACGTTTGCGTCTACGGTTCTTGCCGGCTCGACACCCACGCGGTGGTACGGCTATCCCAAGTAGCTTCAATAAACAATACACCGGCTCGGAGAGTCTATTGTCTTTCATTATTACCTTGCTGTGGTGCAGCAGATCGTGCCTGTCGTACCGAATGTGGGTCAACATAGGTATAACAGTGTAGTCTTCGTTAACACGAACAGGTGTGATTGCAGGCTGTAGTGTCCAAATATCACAAATGTTCAGGAGTATAGTTCCAATCAGCATGAACCCAAGCATAGCGCGTAGTATCATAAAACGGTTGTACAATTATAACGATGATTGAATGGTTAGAAAACGCATTAAACTAGTGAAATCCACGAGCTTATACAAAACACAGCTGCCACCAGTGGCGCTCCACATAATGTGGATGTGTTATAAGTGTCTGTGACTGATACAATGTGGATGTGTTATAAGCGTCCCTGACTGATACAATGTGGATGTGTTATAAGTGTCCGTGACTGATACAATGTGGATGTTATAAGTGTCCGTGACTGATACAGTGTGGATGTGTCATAAATGTCCGTGACTGATACTATGTGGATGTGTGATAAGTGTCCGTGACTGATACAATGTGGATGTTTTATAAGTGTCCGTGACTGATACTATGTGGATGTGTTATAAGTGTCCGTTACTGATACAATGTGGATGTGTTATAAGTGTCCGTGACTGATACAATGTGGATGTGTTATAAGTTTCCGTGACTGATACTATGTGGATGTGTTATAAATGTTGGCTTCTCTTGTGTCTAGTTATGTGAAGAAGCTAATAGAAGAATGCAACAGCTCTGAAGAAACAACAAAGTTACTGAAGGTTGGTTGACATTGTTTCTCATCTGTCACAGTCACCAGCTAGGTTGTCACGTTGATGACATTTAACAGCAATGTCATCCAAAGCATAAACTGTGCGATGCTAGTAGACAAGGAAGTCTGGCTTATCTCCAATGTTTAGTCACCTGTGTGAGTCGTCCTGTTTAGTCACCTGTGTGAGTCGTCCTGTTTAGTCACCTGTGTGAGTCGTCCTGTTTAGTCACCTGTGTGAGTCGTCCTGTTTAGTCACCTGTGTGAGTCATCCTGTTTAGTCACCTGTGTGGGTCGCCTTGTTTAGTCACCTGTGTGAGTCGTCCTGTTTAGTCACCTGTGTGAGTCATCCTGTTTAGTCACCTGTGTGAGTCGCCTTGTTTAGTCACCTGTGTGAGTCATCCTGTTTAGTCACCTGTGTGAGTCGTTCTGTTTAGTCACCTGTGTGAGTCGTCCTGTTTAGTCACCTGTGTGAGTCATCCTGTTTAGTCACCTGTGCGAGTCGTCCTACTCATATAGTTCTTATTTATGCAACCATGTGTTGTTGTTTCACTGAGTTGCTGCATATGTGTTGTCCAAATCGTTACGGTCATGTGTTGTTGTTGATTCAGTCATTGCAATCATGTGTTGTTGTTGTCTTTATTGTTGCAGTAATGTGTTGTTGTTACAGTCATTGCAGTAATGTGTTGTTGTTTCAGTCGTTGTAGTCACATGTTGTTGATTCAGTCATTGTAGTTGTGTTGTTGTTTCAGTCATGCGTTGTTATTTAATCATTTCAGTACGACAGGCCAGATTACCGGCCGCACTGTCTGTGACGCGTCAGTAAGACAAGCCGGTTATACGGCATTGACGGTGTCTGCTATTGAAATCGTTATCCACTATGTGTAGCCACTTGTGTACGCTTGTCAATGCGAATAAATTAGCTATTCAGCAGTGGTCATCGTTTATTATCGCTCAATAATAGTTTATGGAGATTTTCGCGGTTTTTTAATGATGGATTATCAAAATCTGCGATGGCCATAATGGCGGACGGCATTATTTCAAGTAGCGATTTATCACCATATGTTTTGGACAGATTATTTGATAGTTTTAGCGAAGAATCTTTGTCGGATGTTGACAATCGACACAATAACGATGTCGGCGAACTTAGTATACAACTGTGTTCAGTAACTGCAAAAACGTTGAAATCTTGGTGGCCATCTTGGATTGCTGGTTACCATGACAACAGAATGTAAAATGATCTGGTTAATTTTACTCGCTGATTATCATACTTTCCGAAAATATATATCATTCCTATTCATAAAATGCATTTTTGTTGCTCAAATCTTGACTTGAAGTGAAGTAGTCCATTGTCTTGCATATTCACTGGGAATGCAGTATTCAGTGGTCACAGTGTACTGAAAAAGGGCTGTAATACAGAAATGTTTAAATAATTGGAGTCACATGTTGTTGATTCTGTCATTGCACTCACATTGTTGTTTCAGTTGCAGTTTGCAATCGTGTGTTGTTGTTTCAGTCATTGCAGTCACATGTTGTTTCAGTCATTCCAGTCACATGTTGTTTCAGTCATTGCAGCCACATTGTTATTTCAGCCATTGCAGTCACATGTTGTTTCAGTCATTCCAGTCACTTGTTGTTTCAGTCATTACAGTCACATGTTGTTTCAGTCATTACAGTCACATGTTGTTTCAGTCATTGCAGTCATGTTATTTCAGTCATTGCAGTCGCGTGTTGTTGTTTCAGTCATTGCAGTCACTTGTTACTTTGTTTCAGTACTGCAGCTGGGAGAATCCACATTTCTCATCAAGTGTCCTCAGCGAGCTGCTGTGGCAGGTGAGCATCTCGGTCCCCGTAGGAATGCACTCAGTTTAGTTACACTTGTACACACTGACAGGCAACCTATGTGATTGAAACTTTGCACACATTTTACACAATGTATAGTCTATCAAATGGCATAGTTGACAGTTGTTTGAACAGCCTAGTAATAATAGTAATATATGACAAACAAAACAATGTACAAAAATGTTATAGAACAGGCACCCTCCGTGCACGTAGGGCTTCCATCATGCTGCCCTGCACTTGCCGCACAGACTGCTGCAGTCGGGGACTATCAGCCTTTGCAGCCGACACCCTCAGCTGTCTGCCAACGGGCATGGCCATAATGTCGTAGCTGCGTGCCACTGTTGCACCAACACCTTGATTAAACTCTGCAGTGGCTAAGCAGGTTGACACCCTCAGCTGTCTGCCAACGGGCATGGCCATAATGTCATAGCTGCATGCCACTGTTCCACCAACACCTTGATTAAACTCTGCAGTGGCTAAGCAGGTTGACACCCTCAGCTGTCTGCCAACGGGCATGGCCATAATGTCATAGCTGCGTGCCACTGTTGCACCAAGACCTTGATTAAACTCTGCAGTGGCTAAGCAGGTTGACACCCTCAGCTGTCTGCCAACGGGCAATGCCATAATGTCATAGCTGCGTGCCACTGTTGCACCAACACCTTGATTAAACTCTGCAATGACTGAGCAGGTTGACACCCTCAGCTGTCTGCCAACGGGCATGGCCATAATGTCATAGCTGCGTGCCACTGTTGCACCAACACCTTGATTAAACTCTGCAATGACTGAGCAGGTTGACACCCTCAGCTGTCTGCCAACGGACATGGCCATAATGTCATAGCTGCATGCCACTGTTGCACCAACACCTTGATTAAACTCTGCAATGGCTAAGCAGGTTGACACCTTCAGCTGTCTGCCAATGGGCATGGCCATAATGTCATAGCTGCGTGCCACTGTTGCACCAACACCTTGATTAAACTCTGCAATGACTGAGCAGGTTGACACCCTCAGCTGTCTGCCAACGGACATGGCCATAATGTCGTAGCTGCGTGCCACTGTTGCACCAACACCTTGATTAAACTCTGCAATGGCTGAGCAGGTTGCAATGATGACACGCGGCAAACCAACGAACCCTTTCTTCGGGCACTTCAGCCAGACCTTGGAGTGGAGGGATTTGTTGGCATTCTGTGTCACACCCCGCAGACAGCTCTCCAGCAGGTCATGGTGGCCTAGCCTCAAGTTGCTTGGCAACGTCCTTCGCCAAGGAAGAAGTTGGAAAAAGCACCAACTGTTGGTGTGTGTCAGGCAGTGGTTGTGTTGGGACTCCTCATTGGTGGACGCAGCATGGAACAACGAGGGAAAGACAGCACTCCTCATTGGTGGATGCAGCATGGAACAATGAGGCAAAGACAGTACTCCTCATTGATGGACGCAGCATGGAACAACGAGGTGAAGACAGCACTCCTCACTGGTGGACGCAGCATGGAACAACGAGGCAAAGACAGCACTCCTCATTGGTGGACGCAGCATGGAACAACGAGGTGAAGACAGCACTCCTCATTGGTGGACGCAGCATGGAACAACGAGGTGAAGACAACACTCCTCATTGGTGGACACAGCATGGAACAACGAGGCAAAGACAGCACTCCTCATTGGTGGACACAGCATGGAACAACGAGGTGAAGACAGCACTCCTCATTGGTGGACACAGCATGGAACAATGAGGCAAAGACAGCACTCCTCATTGGTGGACACAGCATGGAACAACGAGGCAAAGACAGCACTCCTCATTGGTGGACGCAGCATGGAACAACGAGGCAAAGACAGCACTCCTCATTGGTGGATGCAGCATGGAACAATAAGGCAAAGACAGTACTCCTCATTGGTGGACGCAGCATGGAACAACAAGGCAAAGACAGCACTCCTCATTGGTGGACGCAGCATGGAACAACGAGGCAAAGACAGCACTCCTCATTGGTGGCCGCAGCATGGAACAATGAGGCAAAGACAGCACTCCTCATTGGTGGACGCAGCATGGAACAACGAGGCAAAGACAGCACTCCTCATTGGTGGACGCAGCATGGAACAACAAGGCAAAGACAGCACTCCTCATTGGTGGACGCAGCATGGAACAACGAGGCAAAGACAGCACTCCTCATTGGTGGCCGCAGCATGGAACAACGAGGCAAAGACAGCACTCCTCATTGGTGGACACAGCATGGAACAACGAGGCAAAGACAGCACTCCTCATTGGTGGACGCAGCATGGAACAACGAGGCAAAGACAGCACTCCTCATTGGTGGACGCAGCATGGAACAACGAGGCAAAGACAGCACTCCTCATTGGTGGCCGCAGCATGGAACAACGAGGCAAAGACAGCACTCCTCATTGGTGGATGCAGCATGGAACAACGAGGCAAAGACAGCACTCCTCATTGGTGGACGCAGCATGGAACAACGAGGCAAAGACAGCACTCCTCATTGGTGGACACAGCATGGAACAACGAGGCAAAGACAGCACTCCTCTTGGCACTCTTGTTTCCTCTACAGCTGCGGATTGCTTTGCTGTAGTACAAGGTCAGTTTGTTGATGGCAGCTTGGATGAGTTTTTCATGCCCACGTCCACCGAGAGTCACCCCCGCCTTCTTAGTGTCCTTGGCCATGTCCACCGAGAGTCACCCCCGCTTTTCTTGGTGTACTTGGCCACGTCCACCGAGAGTCACCCCCGCCTTCTAGGTGTCCTTGGCCACGTCCACCGAGAGTCACCCCCGCCTTCTAGGTGTCCTTGGCCACGTCCACCGAGAGTCACCCCCACCTTGTTGGTGTACTTGGCCACGTCCACCGAGAGTCACCCCTGCCTTCTTGGTGTCCTTGGCCACGTCCACCGAGAGTCACCCCCGCCTTCTAGGTGTCCTTGGCCACGTCCACCGAGAGTCACCCCCGCCTTCTTTGTGTACTTGGCCACGTCCACCGAGAGTCACCCCCGCCTTCTTGGTGTCCTTGGCCACGTCCACCGAGAGTCACCCCCGCTTTTCTTGGTGTACTTGGCCACGTCCACCGAGAGTCACACCCGCCTTCTAGGTGTCCTTGGCCACGTCCACCGAGACTCACCCCCGCCTTCTAGGTGTCCTTGGCGACGTCCACCGAGAGTCACCCCTGCCTTCTTGGTATCCTTGGCCACGTCCACCGAGAGTCACCCCCGCCTTCTTGGTGTTCTTGGCCACGTCCACTGAGAGTCACCCCGCCTTCTTGGTGTCCTTGGCCACGTCCACTGAGAGTCACCCCCGCCTTGTAGGTGTCCTTGGCCACGTCCACCGAGAGTCACCCCCGCCTTCTTTGTGTCCTTGGCCACGTCCACCGAGAGTCGCCTCCGCCTTCTAGGTGTCCTTGGCCACGTCCACTGAGAGTCACCCCCGCCTTCTTGGTGTCCTTGGCCACGTCCACCGAGAGTCACCTCCGCCTTCTAGGTGTCCTTGGCCACGTCCACTGAGAGTCACCCCCGCCTTCTTGGTGTCCTTGGCCACGTCCACTGAGAGTCACCCCGCCTTCTTGGTGTCCTTGGCCACGTCCACTGACAGTCACCCCCGCCTTGTAGGTGTCCTTGGCCACGTCTACTGAGAGTCATCCCCGCCTTCTAGGTGTCCTTGGCCACGTCCACTGAGAGTCACCCCAGCCTTCTTGGTGTCCTTGGCCACGTCCACTGAGAGTCACCCCCGCCTTCTTGGTGTCCTTGACCACGTCCACCGAGAGTCATCCCAGCCTTCTTGGTGTCCTTGGCCACGTCCACCGAGAGTCACCTCCGCCTTCTAGGTGTCCTTGGCCACGTCCACTGAGAGTCACCCCAGCCTTCTTGGTGTCCTTGGCCACGTCCACTGAGAGTCACCCCCGCCTTCTTGGTGTCCTTGGCCACGACCACCGAGAGTCACCTCCGCCTTCTAGGTGTCCTTGGCCACGTCCACTGAGAGTCACCCCCGCCTTCTTGGTGTCCTTGGCCACATCCACCGAGAGTCACCTCCGCCTTCTAGGTGTCCTTGGCCACGTCCACTGAGAGTCACCCCCGCCTTCTTGGTGTACTTGGCCACGTCCACTGAGAGTCACCCCGCCTTCTTGGTGTCCTTGGCCACGTCCACCGAGAGTCACCTCCGCCTTCTTGGTGTCCTTGGCCACGTCCACCGAGAGTCACCCCCGCCTTCTTGGTGTCCTTGGCCACGTCCACCGAGAGTCACCCCCGCCTTCTTGGTGTCCTTGGCCACGTCCACCGAGAGTCACCCCCGCCTTCTTGGTGTCCTTGGCCACGTCCACTGAGAGTCACCCGCCTTCTTGGTGTCCTTGGCCACGTCCACTGAGAGTCACCCCCGCCTTTTAGGTGTCCTTGGCCACGTCCACTGAGAGTCACCCCCGCCTTGTTGGTGTCCTTGGCCACGTCCACTGAGAGTCACCCCGCCTTCTTGGTGTCCTTGGCCACGTCCACCGAGAGTCACCCCCGCCTTCTTGGTGTCCTTGGCCACGTCCACCGAGAGTCACCCCCGCCTTCTTGGTGTCCTTGGCCACGTCCACCGAGAGTCACCTCCGCCTTCTAGGTGTCCTTGGCCACGTCCACTGAGAGTCACCCCAGCCTTCTTGGTGTCCTTGGCCACGTCCACTGAGAGTCACCCGCCTTCTTGGTGTCCTTGGCCACGTCCACCGAGAGTCACCCCCGCCTTCTAGGTGTCCTTGGCCACGTCCACCGAGAGTCACCCCCGCCTTGTTGGTGTACTTGGCCACGTCCACCGAGAGTCACCCCTGCCTTCTTGGTGTCCTTGGCCACGTCCACCGAGAGTCACCCCCGCCTTCTAGGTGTCCTTGGCCACGTCCACCGAGAGTTACCTCCGCCTTCTTGGTGTCCTTGGCCATGTCCACCGAGAGTCACCCCCGCCTTCTTGGTGTCCTTGGCCATGTCCACTGAGAGTCACCCCCGCCTTCTTGGTGTCCTTGGCCACGTCCACTGAGAGTCACCCCCGCCTTCTTGGTGTCCTTGGCCACGTCCACTGAGAGTCACCCCCGCCTTCTTGGTGTCCTTGGCCACGTCCACTGAGAGTCACCCCCGCCTTCTTGGTGTCCTTGGCCACGTCCACTGAGAGTCACCCCCGCCTTCTTGGAGTCCTTTGCCACGTCCACTGAGAGTCAACTCCGCCTTCTAGGTGTCCTTGGCCACGTCCACTGAGAGTCACCCCCGCCTTCTTGGTGTCCTTGGCCACGTCCACTGAGAGTCACCCCCGCCTTCTAGGTGTCCTTGGCCACGTCCACTGAGAGTCACCCCCGCCTTCTTGGTGTCCTTGGCCACGTCCACTGAGAGTCACTCCCGCCTTCTAGGTGTCCTTGGCCACGTCCACTGAGAGTCACCCCTGCCTTCTAGGTGTCCTTGGCCACGTCCACCGAGAGTCACCCCTGCCTTCTTGGTGTCCTTGGTCAGGTTTCACAGTGCCGTCCCCATTCGCTTGGCCACGTGGTTGCCACACTCCTCCTTGGTGATGTCCACCCCCCTCGCCGTACACCTTCAGACCAGACAGGTGTTTGTAGGTGCTGGAGTCTCCATCTGACAGCCTCGTCGTGTAGCGGAAATTGCGCTTGTCAGCAGAGTTCTTTCACAGAAAATCTGCTGCTGTCTTCTCCATCGCATTGGAGGAGCCCGTGAAGTTGGCTGTGCAGTCGTCATGCCGTTCAAACCACATCTTGAAGCCGGCGGTGTCCCGGCCTCCATGGCGTGACAGGATGGTGAAGTCAGTCACCAGTCCTGTCCACTACACAGTCGATGCCGTACACAGCCGTGGGTCATCCAGGAAGCATCAACACTCACCATGAGGTCCATGACACCGGATTCATCAAGGGTGGGGTCAAGTTCTTTGTAGACACTGTAGACGATCTTTGCACACTCGCACACAACATCTATGATGGCCTTCTGGTTGTGTGGTGCACAGCTACATGGCTGCATCTATGATGGCCTTCTGGTTGTGTGGTGCACAGCTACATGGCTGCATCTATGATGGCCTTCTGGTTGTGTGGTGCACAGCTACATGGCTGCATCTATGATGGCCTTCTGGTTGTGTGGTGCACAGCTACATGGCTGCATCTATGATGGCCTTCTGGTTGTGTGGTGCACAGCTACATGGCTGCATCTATGATGGCCTTCTGGTTGTGTGGTGCACAGCTACATGGCTGCATCTATGATGGCCTTCTGGTTGTGTGGTGCACAGCTACATGGATGCATCTATGATGGCCTTCTGGTTGTGTGGTGCACAGCTACATGGCTGCATCTATGATGGCCTTCTGGTTGTGTGGTGCATAGCTACATGGATGCATCTAAGATGGCCTTCTGGTTGTGTGGTGCACAGCTACATGGCTGCATCTATGATGGCCTTCTGGTTGTGTGGTGCACAGCTACATGGCTGCATCTATGATGGCCTTCTGGTTGTGTGGTGCACAGCTACATGGCTGCATCTATGATGGCCTTCTGGTTGTGTGGTGCACAGCTACATGGCTGCATCTATGATGGCCTTCTGGTTGTGTGGTGCACAGCTACATGGCTGCATCTATGATGGCCTTCTGGTTGTGTGGTGCACAGCTACATGGCTGCATCTATGATGGCCTTCTGGTTGTGTGGTGCACAGCTACATGGATGCATCTATGATGGCCTTCTGGTTGTGTGGTGCACAGCTACATGGCTGCATCTATGATGGCCTTCTGGTTGTGTGGTGCACAGCTACATGGCTGCATCTATGATGGCCTTCTGGTTGTGTGGTGCACAGCTACATGGCTGCATCTATGATGGCCTTCTGGTTGTGTGGTGCACAGCTACATGGCTGCATCTATGATGGCCTTCTGGTTGTGTGGTGCACAGCTGGCATGTCGAAGTAGCGGCAGAACTTGACAAGTCCTGAATAGCCTTGTAACAATCGCTGGCATTGTGGTCGGACCCGAAGACGTCGTCCTCACAGGTTCAACGACGGATTCAACTCACAAAGTTATTGATGTGCAAACCACTCACTTGTTTTTGACCAGAGGATTCCGTCATCACGTGATGCCTCCCGACCAATTGTTGTAGGATTTCCCATTCCTTTGTCCCTGAAACGGCAAGAGGACAGTCGTTTATAGGCGGGATTATTCAGGCAGCAGCGGTGCCATTTTAAAATAATTTACACCATCATGCAGAGCAAAAACAGGATTTCTCGTGATATGTGCGATGTTGGAATGGCTGTATTTTTCGCGACGCTGTCAATCTCGAAAAATTGCATCATGTTCGATTATTCACGCTTCGTTTGACCAAAACAAAGACTTAGGCTACGATTCCATATGTACGGAAACGCAAGTGGAATGGGGGATACCTCTGTAGTGACGTCACTACTGGGAATTTCCTATCCAATTCGTGTGCGGATATGATTCGAATGACTACATTGAGCGATTCGATTTGCCACATCTGCACGACAAAACTCATCCGTCTATGCATGTTTGGAACTACTTATGTTAATTTCCACCGGGCACTATATTCATTGTTTTGCCGCATGCCGCATCCGCATACCGTATCTGTACATATGGAATCCTAGCTTAAGGCATCACATAAAACACGTTTTCTGAAATAAACACATTTCTTTCGGTAGTACAACGTATATGAATGGCAGGTTGAATAAATTTTTGTCCTTTGGGCCGAAGGTCCAACGGACTATTGCCATCACTCTGTGTCCGCCGTTAGCTGCCGTATCTCAGAAACCATTCAGCAACTTTTTCTCTAATTTTGCATAGACATCTTAGGGCACTGCCACTATGCACGAGAAATCTGTATTTGATTGAATCATTCTAAGGGCTCCCTAGGGCCTCCAAGGACCCCGAAACTGGTAAAAATGTAACATTGGCCTATTTTTTCAAAAACTGTTCAGCAACTTTTTCTCTAATTTTACATATACATTTCATATGATAGTGTCACTGTACACAAGAAATCTGTATTCTAAGGGCAACTAATGACCCCCCAAAAAGGACCCCAAAAGTGGTAAATTTTCACATTTTGCCTATTTAAAAAAAACTCTTAAGTAACTATTTCTCTAATTTTGCATATACATTTAATGTGGTAGTGTCACTGTACACAAGAAATCTGTATTTGATTGAATCATTCTAAGGGCAACTAATGACCCCCCAAAAAGGACCCCAAAACTGGTAAATTTTCACATTTTGCCTATTTTTTCAAAAACTCAAGTAACTTTTTGTCTAATTTTGCATAGACATTTCATGTGGTAGTGCCATTATACACAAGAAATTTGATTGAATCATTCTAAGGGCATCTCAGGGCCTCCCAAAAAGCTAAACCCTTTTCCAATAACATCCCACCCCACTGCAGCTAAGATTTTCTGGTTTCAAAAACTCTTCTGTAACTTTTTCTCTAATTTTGCATAGACATTTCATGTGTTAGTGCCACTATACACAAGACATCTGTATTTGATTGAATCATTCTAAGGGCACCAAAGGTCCCCTAAAATGCTAAATTTGCTAACTAAATTGTCTACTGCACATAGAGATCTATCTGGCTAATCCCTTTTCCTACAACATCTGTCACACCTCACTGTGGCGGGCCGGTCTGCCTGATGGAAACTGTGACTAATATGTAATTGTGGTCACTGGCAGAGGCTTCCGGGTTCCTTCTCTGGCACAATACACAAAATCTAATGCTAGGGGATAGTCTCAAGGGCCCTTCTCAAAACCACATCACTAGATAGTGTACAAATTTAGCATTTTGGGGGGCTGTGTCACCTTCTTCTGGTGGGATGAGTTACCACAAGGAGAAAACTTGTCTCCTTTGTTATTTGCTATTTGCCTGAATGATTTTGAACAGAGTGTTAGTCATAATTATAAGGAACTTGACATGGCAGCTGGTGAAATTTACAACAACCTTAGTAATGATGATGTAGACATTTTCTTGAAAATGTATGTTCTACTATATGCTGATGATACTAGAATGATTCAATCAAATACAGATTTCTTGTGTATAGCGGAACTATGTCAACTCTTCTAATGGTTGACATTTGGTTGTTTCAGGATGACCCCTTAAAATGTAAGCCCAACTGTCCAGGGGTCTAGTGGGTGCTGGCTGGGAATTCTATTCCCCTTCCCAAAACATTTGTCACATGTGGAGTCTGTGTCTTGCATGGATATCTATTTTGATGCAGTTGTTTTATATAAGCAGGAAGTTTGTGAAATTAGTTATTCTTAGGCCACAGAAAAAAATTCCCAGTTTCTCATCAATGCATGTATTTAAAAACAACATTTTATTTTCTATAATAATTATTCCTCTAAATGCAAGACATGGTGCAATAAGTGAACAGTAAACATGTAAACATTTTACTTCCATCATAACCCTTAATGATCCGTAACTATGATTCACCAAAAAACATTTGACTAATAATTACCTACAGGGTTGTTTGATTTCTGCCCGGCAGAAACGGCAACAATAGGAAATACATGCCATTGATAGGCAAACGTGTTCTTTTTATAGAAAACGTCAGTTTCTTTCTGTACCTGTCTATGTATGATAACCATTTGTCCGCCCTGCTCACAATAAACATCACATGAATGATCAAAGGAAGATCACTGCCACTTAACTTGTGGATTATTATTATAAAACTGCTCTGCTACTGCTTGGTGGACAGTTAATTAGTGGCTCAAGTTCTAATATATCAGGACGTTTTTCACACTTGCATGGTAGTTTAGGCTCAGTAATGTGCTGGCAGACACTAAACCTATAGGCTTGTGTGAAAAGGATAGTTGGCAGAAGAACTAACTTCAAAGCACCATTGCATCCATTTAGCCACGCAGCAGTCACACTGTCCCAGTGTCTGCTGCTACCTTTTGCTCTCAAATAATCTGTCCTCTTAGTTTTACACAAAGACATAATTTGGCATAACTTGATAAGTTTTTGTAGCAGCACATTTGTACTTCTAGTGTATCAGTGCAACATAATATACATCCTGTGAACCACATTTGAATGTCATGCATGTACTATTTCCACGCAATCCATTTGCACATATAATGTAAAACTTCAACAGCCGTTTTCTTCACTTTTTGACCCCTACCATGTTCAATGCTCCATAACTTCACCAATTTTTGTAGCAGTCATAATTTTGGAAACCGTGTAAAGCACTCTCTACCCAACCTTTACAAGGATGATAGAAAACAATGTTACAATTTCTCCGACTTATCACTCATTTGGTCAGCCGGGGTCACATATAGACTTATTAGTCCAAAGGACTTCAGGGCCTCTTGGCCCATTTTTTTACATAGAAATGTCAATAACTCAAAATTCATTTTATTTTCAAAAATCCACAAATTTTGACCAGTCTCGTTAAAGCTCTAAAGTAGTAGTTCCATGTGACTGACTCTGTCCATGTATCATGTGAGTGCTTCGGTCTGTGTACTTATACCGTGTGGTGTTTTTGACGTATTTGCTGTGTAGCCGCAGTACTGGTTGGCTGCACCACGTCACGCGTCATTTCTTGTTCTTCCGGTACTTGTGCTGTGTAGCCGCAGTACTGGTTGGCTGCACCACGTGACGCGTCATTTCTTGTTCTTCCTGTACTTGTTTTGTTTAGCCGCAGTACTGGTTGGCTGCACCACGTCACGCGTCATTTCTTGTTCTTCCGGTACTTGTGCTGTGTAGCCGCAGTACTGGTTGGCTGCACCACGTCACGCGTCATTTCTTGTTCTTCCGGTACTTGTGTTGTGTAGCCGCAGTACTGGTTGGCTGCACCACGTCACGCGTCATTTCTTGTTCTTCCGGTACTTGTGTTGTGTAGCCGCAGTACTGTTTGGCTGCACCACGTGACGCGTCATTTCTTGTTCTTCCGGTACTTGTGCTGTGTAGCCGCAGTACTGGTTGGCTGCACCACGTCACGCGTCATTTCTTGTTCTTCCGGTACTTGTGTTGTGTAGCCGCAGTACTGGTTGGCTGCACCACGTCACGCGTCATTTCTTGTTCTTCCGGTACTTGTGTTGTGCTCGTCCTACTTTCTCTCATATTGCTTGCAGGTAGCGTATTCCTACACATATGAGCTGCGGCCATATTTGGACCTACTTCTACAGATGCTGCTACTGGAGGATTCCTGGCAACACCATCGCATACATAATGCACTCAAAGGTACACTTCTATCATCACATGCTCAAAGGTACACTTCTATCATCACATGCTCAAAGGTACACTTCTATCGTCACATGCTCAAAGGTACACTTCTATCATCGCATGCTCAAATGTACACTTCTATCATCGCATGCTCAAAGGTACACTTCTATCATCGCATGCTCAAAGGTACACTTCTATCATTGCATGCTCAAAGGTACACTTCTATCATCGCATGCTCAAAGGTACACTTCTATCATCGCATGCTCAAAGGTACACTTCTGTCATCGCATGCTCAAAGGTACACTTCTGTCATCGCATGCTCAAAGGTACACTTCTATCATCGCATGCTCAAAGGTACACTTCTGTCATCACATGCTCAAAGGTACACTTCTATCATCACATGCTCAAAGGTACACTTCTGTCATCACATGCTCAAAGGTACACTTCTATCATCGCATGCTCAAAGGTACACTTTTATCATCACATACACAAAGATACAAGTGCACTCTGAGGTACGTGTCTGAGTGTTGACACAGTGTTGACACTGTCATGTCTCCAGGTATTCCTGATGACCGCGATGGTCTCTTTGACACAATCCAACGCTCCAAGAACCACTACCAGAAGAGGGCGTACCAGTGCATCAAGATGATGGTGCTACTCTTCACTCAGTGAGTACAATGTCTTACTCTTCACTCAGTGAGTACAATGTCTTACTCTTCACTCAGTGAGTACAATGTCTTACTCTTCACTCAGTGAGTACAATGTCTTACTCTTCACTCAGTGAGTACAATGTCTTACTCTTCACTCAGTGAGTACAGTGGTTTACTGGTTACTCAGTGAGTACTATGTGTTACTCTTCACTCAGTGAGTACAATGTGTTACTCTTCACTCGGTGAGTACAATGGTTTTCTCTTCATTCCGTGAGTACTATGTGTTACTCTTCACTCGGTGAGTACAATGTCTTACTCTTCACTCGGTGAGTACAATGTCTTACTGTTCACTCAATGAGTAAAATTATTTATTATTCACTCAATGAGTACAATGTCTTACTGTTCACTTGTACAATGTCCTTGGCCATTACATCATTGTCATTGGCCCTATGATGTTGTTATTGGCCTTACAATGTTGTCATTGGCCCTACAATGTTGTCATTTACCCGTACAATGTTGTCATTGCCCATACAATATTGTCAGGTTGTCGCTAGCAGACGGAATGTTGTCATTGACAGACGGGATGTTGTTGACAGATGGAATGTTGTCGTTGATAGATGGAATGGTGATGTTGACAGACAAATGTTGTCGTCGACAAATGGAATGTTGTTGACAGATGGAATGTTGTCATTGACTGACGGAATGTTCATGTTGACAGATGGAATGTTGTCGTGTGTCCACAGTTGTTCCCCGGCCACACAGATGCTGCAGACGAATGTCGATCTGAGACGCAAGTGGACTTGGGCCGTCGAGTGGCTTAATGAGGAACTTGAGCGGGTAAGATCAGTGTCAGTGTTCTCCCTGTAATGTACATCTACATGGTTCCTGGCTCTACCTGTCTCTGCTTGTATTCCTACCTGTCACACTACTTGTATTCCTGCCTGTCTCACTACCTGTAATCCTACCTGGCTCACTACTTGTATTCCTACTTGTCACACTACTTGTATTCCTACCTGGCTCACTACTTGTATTCCTACTTGTCACACTACTTGTATTCCTACCTGGCTCACTATTTGTATTCATACCTGTCACACTACTTGTATTCCTGCCTGTCTCACTACCTGTAATCCTACCTGGCTCACTACTTGTATTCCTGCCTGTCACATTACTTGTATTCCTACCTGGCTCACTACTTGTATTCCTGCCTGTCTCACTATTTGTATTCCTGCCTGTCTCACTACCTGTAATCCTACCTGGCTCACTACTTGTATTCCTGCCTGTCACATTACTTGTATTCCTACCTGGCTCACTACTTGTATTCCTACCTGTCACACTACTTGTATTCATACCTGTCACACTACTTGTATTCCTACCTGTCACACTACTTGTATTCCTGCCTGTCTCACTATTTGTATTCATACCTGTCTCACTACCTGTAATCCTACCTGGCTCACTACTTGTATTCCTGCCTGTCTCACTATTTGTATTCCTGCCTGTCTCACTACCTGTAATCCTACCTGGCTCACTACTTGTATTCCTGCCTGTCACATTACTTGTATTCCTACCTGGCTCACTACTTGTATTCCTACCTGTCACACTACTTGTATTCCTACCTGTCACACTACTTGTATTCCTACCTGTCACACTACTTGTATTCCTACCTGTCACACTACTTGTATTCCTACCTGTCACACTACTTGTATTCCTGCCTGTCACACTACTTGTATTCCTACCTGTCACACTACTTGTATTCCTACCTGTCACACTACTTGTATTCCTACCTGTCACACTACTTGTATTCCTACCTGTCACACTACTTGTATTCCTACCTGTCACACTACCTGTATTCCTACCTGTCACACTACTTGTATTCCTACCTGTCACACTACTTGTATTCCTACCTGTCACACTACTTGTATTCATACCTGTCACACTACTTGTATTCCTACCTGTCACACTACCTGTATTCCTACCTGTCACACTACTTGTATTCCTGCCTGTCACACTACTTGTATTCCAACCTGTCACACTACCTGTATTCCTACCTGTCACACTACTTGTATTCCTGCCTGTCACACTACTTGTATTCCTACCTGTCACACTACCTGTATTCCTACCTGTCACACTACTTGTATTTCTGCCTGTCACACTACTTGTATTCCAACCTGTCATACTACCTGTATTCCTACCTGTCACACTACCTGTATTCCTACCTGTCACACTACCTGTATTCCTACCTGTCACACTACTTGTATTCATACCTGTCACACTACTTGTATTCCTGCCTGTCACACTACCTGTATTCCTACCTGTCACACTACCTGTATTCCTACCTGTCACACTACCTGTATTCCTATCTGTCACACTACTTGTATTCATACCTGTCACACTACCTGTATTCCTACCTGTCACACTACTTGTATTCATATCTGTCTCACTACTTGTATTCCTACCTGTCACACTACTTGTATTCATATCTGTCTCACTACCTGTCACACTACCAGTATTCCTACCTGTCACACTACTTGTATTCATATCTGTCTCACTACTTGTATTCCTACCTGGCTCACTACTTGTATTCCTACCTGGCTCACTTCTTGTATTCCTACCTGGCGCACTACTTGTATTTCTACCTGTCACACTACTTGTATTCCTACCTGGCTCACAACCTGTATTCCTACCTGGCTCACTACTTGTATTCCTACCTGTCACACTACCTGTATTCCTACCTGGCTCACTACTTGTATTCCTACCTGTCACACTACTTGTATTCCTGCCTGGCTCACTACTTGTATTCCTACCTGTCACACTACTTGTATTCCTACCTGTCACACTATTTGTATGTATTCCTATCTGGCTCACTACTTGTATTCCTACCTGGCTCACTACTTGTATTCCTGCCTGTCACACTACTTGTATTCCTGCCTGGCTCACTACTTGTATTCCTACCTGTCACACTATTTGTATGTATTCCTATCTGGCTCACTACTTGTATTCCTGCCTGTCACACTACTTGTATTCCTACCTGTCACACTATTTGTATGTATTCCTATCTGGCTCACTACTTGTATTCCTACCTGGCTCACTACTTGTATTCCTACCTGTCACACTACTTGTATTCCTACCTGTCACACTACTTGTATTCCTGCCTGTCACACTACTTGTATTCCTGCCTGTCACACTACTTGTATTCCTGCCTGTCACACTACTTGTATTCCTACCTGTCACACTACTTGTATTCCTACCTGTCACACTACTTGTATTCCTGCCTGTCACACTACTTGTATTCCTGCCTGTCACACTACTTGTATTCTTACCTGTCACACTACTTGTATTCCTGCCTGTCACACTACTTGTATTCCTACCTGTCACACTACTTGTATTCCTACCTGTCACACTACTTGTATTCCTGCCTGTCACACTACTTGTATTCCTGCCTGGCTCACTACTTGTATTCCTACTTGTCACACTACTTGTATTCCTGCCTGTCACGCTACTTGTATTCCTACCTGTCACACTACTTGTATTCCTACCTGTCACACTACTTGTATTCCTACCTGTCACACTACTTGTATTCCTGCCTGTCACACTACTTGTATTCCTGCCTGTCACACTACTTGTATTCCTACCTGTCACACTACTTGTATTCCTGCCTGTCACACTACTTGTATTCCTACCTGTCACACTACTTGTATTCATATCTGTCTCACTACTTGTATTCCTACCTGGCTCACTACTTGTATTCCTACCTGGCTCACTTCTTGTATTCCTACCTGGCGCACTACTTGTATTCCTACCTGTCACACTACTTGTATTCCTACCTGGCTCACAACCTGTATTCCTACCTGGCTCACTACTTGTATTCCTACCTGTCACACTACCTGTATTCCTACCTGGCTCACTACTTGTATTCCTACCTGTCACACTACTTGTATTCCTGCCTGGCTCACTACTTGTATTCCTACCTGTCACACTACTTGTATTCCTACCTGTCACACTATTTGTATGTATTCCTATCTGGCTCACTACTTGTATTCCTACCTGGCTCACTACTTGTATTCCTGCCTGTCACACTACTTGTATTCCTGCCTGGCTCACTACTTGTATTCCTACCTGTCACACTATTTGTATGTATTCCTATCTGGCTCACTACTTGTATTCCTGCCTGTCACACTACTTGTATTCCTACCTGTCACACTATTTGTATGTATTCCTATCTGGCTCACTACTTGTATTCCTACCTGGCTCACTACTTGTATTCCTACCTGTCACACTACTTGTATTCCTACCTGTCACACTACTTGTATTCCTGCCTGTCACACTACTTGTATTCCTACCTGTCACACTACTTGTATTCCTACCTGTCACACTACTTGTATTCCTGCCTGTCACACTACTTGTATTCCTACCTGTCACACTACTTGTATTCCTACCTGTCACACTACTTGTATTCCTGCCTGTCACACTACTTGTATTCCTACCTGTCACACTACTTGTATTCCTACCTGTCACACTACTTGTATTCCTGCCTGTCACACTACTTGTATTCCTACCTGTCACACTACTTGTATTCCTGCCTGTCACACTACTTGTATTCCTGCCTGGCTCATTACTTGTATTCCTACTTGTCACACTACTTGTATTCCTGCCTGTCACACTACTTGTATTCCTACCTGTCACACTACTTGTATTCCTGCCTGTCACACTACTTGTATTCCTACCTGTCACACTACTTGTATTCCTACCTGTCACACTACTTGTATTCCTACCTGTCACACTACTTGTATTCCTACCTGTCACACTACCTGTATTCCTACCTGTCACACTACCTGTATTCCTACCTGTCACACTACTTGTATTCCTGCCTGTCACACTACTTGTATTCCTGCCTGTCACACTACTTGTATTCCTACCTGTCACACTACTTGTATTCCTGCCTGTCACACTACTTGTATTCCTACCTGGCTCACTACTTGTATTCCTACCTGTCACACTACTTGTATTCCTGCCTGGCTCACTACTTGTATTCCTACCTGCCACACTACTTGTATTCCTACCTGTCACACTATTTGTATGTATTCCTATCTGGCTCACTACTTGTATTCCTACCTGGCTCACTACTTGTATTCCTATCTGTCACACTACTTGTATTCCTACCTGACTCACTACTTGTATTCCTACCTGGCTCACTACTTTTATTCCTACCTGGCTCACTACATGTATTCCTACCTGGCTCACTACTTGTATTCCTACCTGTCTCACTACTTGGGTGAGTATATGTCAGCCCAGGTAGTGACAGATTTGAAGAAGATAATTACAAAGCACAATGTCATTAGTTCCACAACAGCTGCTAGATGGCGCTACAATCTGTTGTAGAGACATTATTCTGGCACATCGCAATACCCGTACAGCAACTGGTCGCCACCCGCCCAGTCTAACGAGACGTCTAATGGGTAAGGGAGCATTCAATAATTACGTATTGGCAACATTGAAGCTCGTAACAGCCATAATGAACAAACTCTTTGTGTTTGTAGGAACACAATGAATGAAAGTAGTCTTTGTGTTTAAAGGAACACACTGAATGAAGGTAGTCTGTTTTATAGTGAACACACTGAATGAAGGTAGTCTTTGTGTTTGTAGTGAACCCACTGAATGAAGGTAGTCTTTGTGTTTGTAGTGAACACACTGAATGAAGGTAATCTTTGTATTTGTAGTGAACACACTGAATGAAGGTAGTCTTGTGTTTGTAGTGAACACACTGAATGAAGGTAGTCTTTGTGTTTGTAGTGAACACACTGAATGAAGGTAATATTTGTGATTGTAGTGAACACTACAATTTTTGAAGGTAGTCTGTGTTTGTAGTGAACACACTGAATGAAGGTAATATTTGTGATTGTAGTGTACACACTGAATGAAGGTAGTCTTGTGTTTGTAGTGAACACACTGAATGAAGGTAGTCTTTGTGTTTGTAGTGGACACACTGAATGAAGGTAGTCTGTGTTTGTAGTGAACACATTGAACGAAGGTAGTTTTTGTGTTTGTAGTGAACACACTGAATAAAGGTTGTCTTTGTGTTTGTAGTGAACTGTGATGGTTTTACAACTTACCATTGTTTTATTCACGAAGTATAACTGCTACAAATGTGTTTGTGAGACAAGACTGGTGATGTTTCAGATACTTCTTGGAGCGGTCTCACAGCGCCCGGGTGACGCTGGCGAAGGCCTGCGAACTTGTGCCTGAGGAGGTGAGTCAACTACGTCAGTGACACGTCACTATGTCAGTGTCATGTCACTATGTCAGTGACACGGCCCCATTTCAATGACATGTTACTATGTTAGTGACATGTCACTACATCAATCATACGTCATTATGTCCTACATATGTCGCTATGTCAATGACATGGCCCCATTTCAGTGACATGTTACTATGTCAGTGACATGTCACTATGTCAGTCATACATCACTATGTCCATCATATGTCATTATGTTAGTGACACATCCCTATGTCAGTCACACGTCACTACGTCAGTCACACGTCACCTAGATGTTGTAGTATACCTGTGACAAGCAGTTGTAGCCGTGACGTGTTGTCATAGCCATGACATGTTGTTTTAGCCGTGACATGTTGTCATAGCCATTACATGTTGTTGTAGCCGTGACATGTTGTCATAGCCATGACATGTTGTAGCCTTGACATGTTGTTGGAGCCATGATGTGTTGTTGTAGCCGTAAAACGTTGTTGTAGCCATGACATGTTGTTGTAGCCGTGACGTGTTGTAGCCGTGACGTGTTGTAGCCGTGACATGTTGTAGCCGTGACATGTTGTAGCTGTGACATGTTGTTGTAGCCGTGACATGTTGTTGTAGCCGTGACATGTTGTTGTAGCCGTGATATGTTGTAGCCGTGATGTATTGTTGTAGCTGTGACATGTTGTAGCCGTGACGTGTTGTAGCTGTGACATGTTGTTGTAGCCGTGACATATTGTCATAGCCATGACAAGTTGTTGTAGCCGTGACATGTTGTTGGAGCCATGATGTGTTGTTGTAGCCGTAACTTGTTGTAGCTGTAAAACGTTGTTGTAGCCATGACGTGTTGTTGTAGCCGTGACGTGTTGTATCCGTGACATGTTGTAGCCATGACATGTTGTAGCTGTGACATGTTGTTGTAGCCGTGACATGTTGTTGTAGCCGTGACATGTTGTAGCCATGATGTATTGTTGTTGTAGCCATGATATGTTGTTGTAGCTGTGAATGTTGTAGCCGTGACGTGTTGTAGCTGTGACGTGTTGTTGTAGCTGTGACATGTTGTTGTGAGCAGGAGCCAGAGGAGCAGGAAGGAGGAGAGGACAAGGAGACGGAAGCAGCCTCCTCCTGCCAACAAGCCCAGCCTACCACACCACGGGATGACAAGGTCAAAGTGCCTGCCTCGACGCACACTCTCTCTCCCCCCACAGTGTCACACGTCACCAAACAGTGTCAGGTGAGTCGTTGAAACAGTGACACCAACCACATGTGACATAGTGACAACAACCACACGTGACACAGTGACACCAACCACATGAGACAATAAAACCAACCACACGTGATACAGTGACATCAACCACATGTGACACAGTGAAACCAACCACACGTGACTTGAACCACACTTGACACGAACAACATGTGACACAGTGACACCAACCACACGTGACACAGTGACAACAACCACACGTGACACAGTGACAACAACCACACGTGACACAGTGACACCAAACCACATGTGACACTAGTGCTGGTTCGATACTCGATATATCAAAGTATCGCGATACTTGTGAAAGTTTGATACCGAAATTTTGTGGTATCGCAATACTTTGATATATTGGGTATCGAACTGCAAGTAGTGCTGGTTTGATACTACGATATATTGGGTATCGAACTGCAAGTAGTGCTGGTTTGATACTACGATATATTGGGTATCGAACTGCAAGTAGTGCTGGTTTGATACTACGATATATTGGGTATCGAACTGCAAGTAGTGCTGGTTTGATACTACGATATATTGGGTATCGAACTGCAAGTAGTGCTGGTTTGGTACTTTGATATATTGGGTATCGAACTGCAAGTAGTGCTGGTTTGATACTTCGATATATTGGGTATCGAACTGCAAGTAGTGCTGGTTTGATACTACGATATATTGGGTATCGAACTGCAAGTAGTGCTGGTTTGATACTTCGATACTGTCAATACCTTCAATATATCGACTCCATTCGATATCTACGAACTTGAAGTTACAGATATAATACGGGACCTATGCCGACGCCACTATGTCTACGGGCTTCTCTTGCCGCAGAAACTCCGGGCAGTAGCGTCATGGATGTCTATTGGCTAATTGACATTGCATGACGTCAGTATATTTGACATTGCGTGACGTCAGTATATTTGACATTGCATGACGTCAGTATATTTGGGGAAATCACAAAATCGGTGCCGTTGATTGGTTATACGACGTAGAAAAAACACCTTGTAAATTGAAAACAAAGATCATCGAATTTTGACAATTTGTGAAGGATAACTGTGCAAATTTACTCCATCCTGATAATAATAAGGAGACAGACTAGTGGACAGACGCTATGATGTGCCCTGACATGCTAACTGATGCAGCCACAAAATGAGAAGGTTGACATAATGTATTTCACAAATTTGCATAATTCTGCTCCGTGGTGCGACATGTTGCATTTTAATAGATTCGCTGGCGGTATTACAACGCAATTATACATGACGAGATTATTATCCAAGATACATATACAATTGGTATGCCTTTGTTTTCTGGAAAGAATGGTGTATTACAACACAATTATACATGACGAGATTATTATCCAAGATACATATACAATTGGTATGCCTTTGTTTTCTGGAAAGAATGATGTATTACAACACAATTATACATAACGAGATTATTATCCAAGATACATATACAATTGGTATGCCTTTGTTTTCTGGAAAGAATGATTTATTACAACACAATTATACATAACGAGATTATTATCCAAGATACATATACAATTGGTATGCCTTTGTTTTCTGGAAAGAATGGTGTATTACAACACAATTATACATAATGAGATTATTATCCAAGATACATATACAATTGGTATGCCTTTGTTTTCTGGAAAGAATGGTGTATTACAACACAATTATACATAATGAGATTATTATCCAAGATACATATACAATTGGTATGCCTTTGTTTTCTGGAAAGAATGATTTATTACAACACAATTATACATAATGAGATTATTATCCAAGATACATATACAATTGGTATGCCTTCATTTTCTGGAAAGAATGATGTATTACAACACAATTATACATAACGAGATTATTATCCAAGATACATATACAATTGGTATGCCTTTGTTTTCTGGAAAGAATGGTGTATTACAACACAATTATACATAACGAGATTATTATCCAAGATACATATACAATTGGTATGCCTTTGTTTTCTAGAAAGAATGGTGTATTACAACACAATTATACATGACGAGATTATTATCCAAGATACATATACAATTGGTATGCCTTCATTTTCTGGAAAGAATGATGTATTACAACACAATTATACATAACGAGATTATTATCCAAGATACATATACAATTGGTATGCCTTTGTTTTCTGGAAAGAATGATGTATTACAACACAATTATACATAACGAGATTATTATCCAAGATACATATACAATTGGTATGCCTTTGTTTTCTAGAAAGAATGGTGTATTACAACACAATTATACATAACGAGATTATTATCCAAGATACATATACAATTGGTATGCCTTTGTTTTCTGGAAAGAATGGTGTATTACAACACAATTATACATAACGAGATTATTATCCAAGATACATATACAATTGGTATGCCTTTGTTTTCTGGAAAGAATGATGTATTACAACACAATTATACATAACGAGATTATTATCCAAGATACATATACAATTGGTATGCCTTTGTTTTCTGGAAAGAATGGTGTATTACAACACAATTATACATAACGAGATTATTATCCAAGATACATATACAATTGGTATGCCTTTGTTTTCTAGAAAGAATGGTGTATAAAATAAAATCAACTTGCTCGTGGAGAAACTTTCTTGTGAATAGTAAAGTCACAAGTCGACTCACGTTTGTGATTTGAATATGTTGAAAAATGTTTTGCGATATGCCGGCCCAGATTGTTACCAAACGTCAAATTGGCCAATGTAACCAGAGAGTTTGTTTTAATCTGCTTTCTAATGATATCTGTGGGAAATAATAAAGTTACGTCCATTTTAAATAAAGACCTGTCATTTTCTGATGCTGACAAACAATTTTTTTATTTATTTGTTATGGTCAGGAACTGGCTGAATCTCCTCTGCACAATCTTAAGTGTAAATGGGTTAAAAGCACACATTAGTATTTGTGAATCTAGTTTCGAAAAGTTAATATTATAAGTAATTATTCAAATGCAACAAAATAGCCTCAATTACCCGGGCTTTGTTCTGTGGTTCTATCTGTTGCTGTTTGGTGGCGCCACTATTTGTTTTTTATATTTTTCAATTCCGATCATAATACATATATTTTCCCTTTGAATTAGAAACATGCAATCAGTTTATTTATACAAACATTTGTTTAATATATATATTCTAATTTGTCTTTTTAATGTAATAAATTATCCGTTATGATGACTGGAACAGCTGGACTTATCTAATGTGTATAGTAACATCCCAATCTGTATTTTATAGTATTTTCTAACAGTCACATAAACTGCTGTTTGTAAACAGTGTTAGGGTGTAGTACAATTATTAATTTAATTTCAATATTTTAATACTAAGTATTTTATTACAATTGCCTCGACGTTTTATAACAACATTTACTATAGTAATTAATTAGAATTAAACAAGTACAAATATCATTTGTTTATTGAAATAAGTGATAACTGCATAATAATCGTTTTTGCATGAATAATGATCAGTCAGTATGTCAATGTCGATGGTCAAGTTGAAAAATGAATAGATGTACCGTATCGTTCCCCATAAATGCTCAGTGCTTGGCAGCAAAGGCTTGGGCGCACGGCGATTATTATCTCAAAACTGGCACCAGGCAACATGTATCAACAGCGCATATATTCAGCATATCTTCCTAACATCGACACATGACAAGAACGCAACACCTTGCAGCTAGACACACGCATTATGAATGACCTAACAAGTGTCTGCAAGGTGGCGGCAGCCGCAGTATTGCCAAACTTTGCCATCTAGGACATTAACAAGCATTCTTTCATGAAGCATCTGTTTTCAAACATGTTTCCCTAATGGAAAAAGGGTGTGTGCTTCTATTGGATAATATGCTTCTATCGGGAATTATACCCTATATGAATTAGACTTACAACGTAAGTATCGAGTATCGAACCTAATTCTGGTATCGATCGATATCGAAGAAATCAGATATCGAACCAGCACTACGTGACACTGTGACACCAACCACATGAGACATGGTGAAACCAACCAGACGTTACACAGTGACAACAACCACACGTGACACGGTGACAATGACCACACATGACATGGTGACAACAACCACATGTGACACATTGCCAACAACCACACGTGACATGGTGACAACAACCACACGTGACACAGTGCCAACAACCACACATGACAAGGTGACAGCAACCACACGTGACAGTGACAACAACCACACATGACATGGTGACAACAACCACACGTGACACTGACAACAACCACACGTGACATGGTGACAACAACCACACGTGACATGGTGACAACAACCACAGTGACACAGTGAGAACAACCACATGTGACATGGTGACAACAACCACACGTGACACAGTGACAACAACCACACTTGACACAGTGCCAACAACCACACGTGATATGGTGAGAACAACCACACGTGACACCATCCACATGTGACACGGTGACAACAACCACGCGTGTTTTGAATGGAAGTATAGTGACAGTGTTTTAACAACAATTTGGCATTAATATTTTGTAATCTTGTGGTTGATGCAAGGAGGTATTGACTGTTATCTCGGCAGGTAAACTACGCCTGTGTGATGCAGTAATGCTACAAGTTTGGTGGCGGTTTTAAGGAGGTATTGACTGTTATCTCGGCAGGTAAACTACGCCTGTGTGATGCAGTAATGCTACAAGTTTGGTGGCGGTTTTAACCTAAGTCATGTGGCAACTTCTGTTTTGTTACAGTCGACGGAGCCAAGCATGCAGGTTGAAGGCATCGCGCCCACCGGACAGCCACCGAATGTGGAATCGACTGAGTCGGTGACGACATCTAAAGTGAAGCCGTCGACACCAACCCCTCCATTGACTACAGCGACTACTACTACGACAACTACAACAACAACAGACAGTGCGACTAAAGTGAACGATGGCACGCCACCCGATAATGTCGGTGGTTCGGCTCCTTGACCTTTGGCCTTTCATTGTGCACCTGTAAATATATGTTTATTTTGTTGTCATCGTTGCCTAGGCAACCAATTTATAATTGTTGTCATGACGACAGCAAGAGCTACCGCTTGATCTGTGATGATATGATTTTGATGAGTGTCGCCCGTAAGGCTTGCCAACAGCGCCACCTGGAGGCGGTTGTCATGGCAACACAAAACAACCGTTGTATGGTTAGTTAGGTCGGTCATTTTTTAAAGTGCCACTTTTTAAGCAAGTGCTGCCTCATAGGTTACTTTGTGCACAACTTTTGTGTCACTGAATGTGGAAGTAATGACATTGTTGTCACACAATGAAAAACATTGTTGTCACAGAATGTGGAAGTAACGACATTGTTGTCACACAATGAAAAACATTGTTGTCACAGAATGTGGAAGTAACAACATTGTTGTCACATAATGAAAAACATTGTTGTCACAGAATTTGGAAGTAACAACATTGTTGTCACAGAATGAAAAACATTGTTGTCACAGAATGCGGAAGTAACGACATTGTCACATAATGAAAAACATTGTTGTCACAGAATGTGGAAGTAACAACATTGTTGTCACATAATGAAAAACATTGTTGTCACAGAATGTGGAACAACATTGTTTCACAGAATGTGGAATGTGGAAATGACAATGTTGTCATATACTGTTGACGTGACAACGTTGTTGTTCTAAAGTAACCCTGTCCACCCACTGCACCCTGCACTTGTACATGTGTTTGTCCCTGCTGTAGTCACCGTGTCTCGGCTCTGTAAGTAGCACAGCGGAGACATTCCAAGCAGTCTTGCTGGCCCATCACCCACAGCTAGACAGTGCTCTCATCATCTGATGACACCTCCCGTTTGTCAAACTAGTGACATGTCCCTTTTGTCAAACTAGTGGCATGTCCCTTACGTCAAACTAGTGATGTGTCCCTTTTGTTGAACTAGTGACATGTTCCATTTGTCAAACTAGTGCATGTCACTTGTTAAACTAATAATATGTCCCTTATGTCAAACTAGTGACATGCCCCTTATGTCAAACTAGTGATATGTCCCTTATGTCAAACTAGTGATGTGTCCCTTATGCCGAAATCATCATGTGCACCTCATGTGAAACTTGTTACATGTTCCCCATCTGACACTTGTCACATGTCCTCCATGTGACACTTGTCATGTGTCCTCCATGTGACACTTGTCATGTGTCCTCCATGTGACACTTCTCACATGTCCTCCATCTGAAACTTGTCCCGTGTCCCCGATGTGAAACTTGTCATGTGTCCCCCGTGTCAAACTTGTCACGTGCCCTCCATGTGAAACTTGTCACATGTCCGCAGTGTCAACTTTGTCATGTCTCCTGTGTCAGTCTGGTGACGTATCTGGTGACGTATGCAGTGTTGAGCGGCTGTGACACTCCATGTTATTGACACAGCTCAACATTTGATTATTTAAGGCAATAACTAGATTTTTATTAGCAGACTTATTATTGATTGTATTGTGTCATTAAGTTTGTTACATTAATTAAATAAATGCTGTGTGTGTCACTGTGTCTTTACTTCTTGTTGGTGGTGACATCACATTGTCATCTTCGTTCATGCACACCCTTCACATTAAGGCTTTGTATGCACTCGCCCAAAGAACATGTACATTTTAAAAGTTACTAGCCCAAAAAACTTACAGGGCCGAATTTGGTGGAAATAATATTAAATTACAAATTCACCCAATCACTTTATGGAGAGAAAAAACACTCATTACCACGTGTCACTAGTCACAAATACTTCTGCTGGAGGCAGTCTCTAAAAACCCGACCTTCGTGATCGGTGAGGCTTAGCTGCTATTTCAAGTATATAGTATTCAATTTAATTTGTCAGTGTAAAGAGAAACTAAACAAAAGTTGTTACTGAGATGTTATTGTTTTCACGGTTCAACCAAATGATATGACACAGGATTTAATTATTAGTTATAAGACTATTCGTACACAAATATCCACGACTGTCTATAGCCAGGTACTCATTCAAACAGCTGAGAGAACTGGAGCAACAAAGACTGAACAAACTTGCCCAAAGTTCAACACAGCAGCACATGATTTGAACCCGGGATTTCTTGGTTGAAAGCCCAAAGTTCCATCCATTAACTTAGTGAATGTTAGTTGGTTCAGTACTGGATGAGACATTTAGTCGATTGAGGGAGAGTTGGTTCAGTACTAGATGATACATTTAGTCGATTGAGGGAGGGTTGGTTCAGTACTGGATGAGACATTTAGTCGATTGAGGGAGGGTTGGTTCAGTACTGGATCAGACATTTAGTCGATTGAGGGAGGGTTGGTTCAGTACTGGATCAGACATTTAGTCGATTGTGGGAGGGTTGGTTCAGTACTGGATCAGACATTTAGTCGATTGAAGGAAGGTTGGTTCAGTACTGGATCAGACATTTAG
The DNA here is from genome assembly GCA_963995525.1 of Escarpia spicata. Taxonomy (NCBI): domain Eukaryota; kingdom Metazoa; phylum Annelida; class Polychaeta; order Sabellida; family Siboglinidae; genus Escarpia; species Escarpia spicata. The sequence goes on from OZ023207.1 coordinate 880,493, forward strand.
TCGATTGAGGGAGGGTTGGTTCAGTACTGGATGAGACATTTAGTCGATTGAGGGAGGGTTGGTTCAGCACTGGATGAGACAGTTAGTAGATTGAGGGAGGGTTGGTTCAGCACTGGATGAGACATTTAGTATATTGAGGGAGGGTTGGTTCAGCACTGGATGAGACATTTAGTCGATTGAGGGAGGGTTGGTTCAGTACTAGATGAGACATTTAGTCGATTGAGGGAGGGTTGGTTCAGTATTGGATGAGACATTTAGTCGATTGAGGGAGGGTTGGTTCAGTACTGGATGAGACATTTAGTCGATTGAGGGAGGGTTGGTTCAGTACAGGATCAGACATTTAGTCGATTGAAGGAGGGTTGGTTCAGTACTGGATGAGACATTTAGTCGATTGAGAGAGGGTTGGTTCAGTACTTGATCAGACAGTTAGTCGATTGAGGGGGGGTTGGTTCAGTACTGGATGAGACATTTAGTCGATTGAGGGAGGGTTGGTTCAGTACTGGATGAGACAGTTAGTCGATTGAGGGAGGGTTCGTTCAATATTGGATCAGACATTTAGTCGATTGAGGGAGGGTTGCTTCAGTACTGGATGAGACATTTAGTTGATTGAGGGAGGGTTGTTTCAGTACTGGATGAGACATTTAGTCGATTGAGGGAGGGTTGGTTCAGTACTGGATGAGACATTTAGTCGATTGAGGGAGGGTTGGTTCAGTACTGGATCACACATTTAGTCAATTGAGGGAGGGTTGATTCAGTACTGGATGAGACATAGTCGATTGAGGGAGGGTTGGTTCAGTATTGGATCAGACATTTAGTCGATTGAGGGAGGATTGGTTCAGTACTGGATGAGACATTTAGTCGATTGAGGGAGGGTTGGTTCAGTACTGGATGAGACATTTAGTCGATTGAGGGAGGGTTGGTTCAGTACTGGATGAGACATTTAGTCGATTGAGGGAGAGTTGGTTCAGTACTAGATGATACATTTAGTCGATTGAGGGAGGGTTGGTTCAGTACTGGATGAGACATATAGTCGATTGAGGGAGGGTTGGTTCAGTACTGGATCAGACATTTAGTCGATTAAGGGAGGGTTGGTTCAGTACTGGATCAGACGTTTAGTCGATTGTGGGAGGGTTGGTTCAGTACTGGATCAGACATTTAGTCGATTGAGGGAAGGTTGGTTCAGTACTGGATGAGACATTTAGTCGATTGAGGGAGGGTTGGTTCAGTACTGGATGAGACATTTAGTCGACTGAGGGAGGGTTGGTTCAGTACTGGATGAGACATTTAGTCGATTGAGGGAGGGTTGGTTCAGCACTGGATGAGACAGTTAGTCGATTGAGGGAGGGTTGGTTCAGCACTGGATGAGACATTTAGTATATTGAGGGAGGGTTGGTTCAGCACTGGATGAGACATTTAGTCGATTGAGGGAGGGTTGGTTCAGTACTGGATGAGACATTTAGTCGATTGAGGGAGGGTTGGTTCAGTATTGGATGAGACATTTAGTCGATTGAGGGAGGGTTGGTTCAGTACTGGATGAGACATTTAGTCGATTGAGGGAGGGTTGGTTCAGTACAGGATCAGACATTTAGTCGATTGAAGGAGGGTTGGTTCAGTACTGGATGAGACATTTAGTCGATTGAGAGAGGGTTGGTTCAGTACTTGATCAGACAGTTAGTCGATTGAGCGACGGTTGGTTCAATATTGGATCAGACATTTAGTCGATTGAGGGAGGGTTGGTTCAGTACTGGATGAGACAGTTAGTCGATTGAGGGAGGGTTCGTTCAATATTGGACGAGACATTTAGTCGATTGAGGGAGGGTTGCTTCAGTACTGGATGAGACATTTAGTTGATTGAGGGAGGGTTGTTTCAGTACTGGATGAGACATTTAGTCGATTGAGGGAGGGTTGGTTCAGTACTGGATGAGACATTTAGTCGATTGAGGGAGGGTTGGTTCAGTACTGGATCACACATTTAGTCAATTGAGGGAGGGTTGATTCAGTACTGGATGAGACATAGTCGATTGAGGGAGGGTTGGTTCAGTATTGGATCAGACATTTAGTCGATTGAGGGAGGATTGGTTCAGTACTGGATGAGACATTTAGTCGATTGAGGGAGGGTTGGTTCAGTACTGGATGAGACATTTAGTCGATTGAGGGAGGGTTGGTTCAGTACTGGATGAGACATTTAGTCGATTGAGGGAGAGTTGGTTCAGTACTAGATGATACATTTAGTCGATTGAGGGAGGGTTGGTTCAGTACTGGATGAGACATTTAGTCGATTGAGGGAGGATTGGTTCAGTACTGGATCAGACATTTAGTCGATTGAGGGAGGGTTGGTTCAGTACTGGATCAGACATTTAGTCGATTGTGGGAGGGTTGGTTCAGTACTGGATCAGACATTTAGTCGATTGAGGGAAGGTTGGTTCAGTACTGGATGAGACATTTAGTCGATTGAGGGAGGGTTGGTTCAGTACTGGATGAGACATTTAGTCGACTGAGGGAGGGTTGGTTCAGTACTGGATGAGACATTTAGTCGATTGAGGGAGGGTTGCTTCAGTACTGGATGAGACATTTAGTTGATTGAGGGAGGGTTGTTTCAGTACTGGATGAGACATTTAGTCGATTGAGGGAGGGTTGGTTCAGTACTGGATGAGACATTTAGTCGATTGAGGCAGGGTTGGTTCAGTACTGGATCACACATTTAGTCGATTGAGGGAGGGTTGGTTCAGTACTGGATCACACATTTAGTCGATTGAGGGATGGTTGGTTCAATACTGGATGAGACATTTAGTCGATTGAGGTAGGGTTGGTTCAGTACTGGATCAGACATTTAGTCGATTGAGGGAGGGTTGGTTCAGTATTGGATTAGACATTCAGTCGATTGTGGGAGCGTTGGTTCAGTACTGGATCAGACATTCAGTCGATTGAGGGAGGGTTGGTTCAGTACTGGATGAGACATTTAGTCGATTGAGGGAGGGTTGGTTCAGTACTGGATCACACATTTAATCGATTGAAGGAGGGTTGGTTCAGTACTGGATCACACATTTAGTCGATTGAGGGAGGGTTGGTTCAGTACTGGATCACACATTTAGTCGATTGAGGGAGGGTTGGTTCAGTACTGGATCAGACGTTTAGTCGATTGAGGGAGGGTTGGTTCAGTATTGGATGAGACGTTTAGTCGATTGAGGGAGGATTGGTTCAGTACTGGATGAGACATTTAGTCGATTGAGGGAGGATTGGTTCAGTACTGGATCAGACATTTAGTCGATTGAGGGAGGGTTGGTTCAAATTGGATGAGACATTTAGTCGATTGAGGGAGGATTGGTTCAGTACTGGATGAGACATTTAGTCGATTGAGGGAGGGTTGGTTCAGTACTGGATCAGACATTTAGTCTATTGAGGGAGGGTTGGTTCAATACTGGATGAGACATTTAGTTGATTGATGGAGGGCTGCAGAAGGTGACATTGAATGGTGGTAACATTTATATTCTATTTATTATAACATCAATGTTAATCCAAATCTCTTGAGTTTTGTTCTTCATATGTGTGACATATATGAGGCAAGGTGGTGTAACAGATATGAGGCAAGGTGGTGTAACAGATACGAGGCAAGGTGATGTAACATATATGAGGCAAAGTGATGTAACATATATGAGGCAAGGTAGTGTAACAGATATGAGGCAAGGTGGTGTAACGGATATGAGGCAAGGTGGTGTAACAGACATGAGACAAGGTGGTGTAACAGATATGAGGCAAGGTGGTGTAACATATATGAGGCAAGGTGATGTAACATATATGAGGCAAAGTGATGTAACATATATGAGGCAAGGTAGTGTAACAGATATGAGGCAAGGTGGTGTAACGGATATGAGGCAAGGTGGTGTAACAGACATGAGACAAGGTGGTGTAACAGATATGAGGCAAGGTGGTGTAACAGATATGAGGCAAGGTGATGTAACAGATATGAGGCAAGGTGGTGTAACAGATATGAGGCAAGGTGATGTAACAGATATGAGGCAAGGTGATGTAACAGATATGAGGCAAGGTGGTGTAACAGATATGAGGCAAGGTGATGTAACAAATATGAGGCAAGGTGATGTAACATATATGAGGCAAAGTGATGTAACATATATGAGGCAAGGTAGTGTAACAGATATGAGGCAAGGTGATGTAACAGATATGAGGCAAGGTGATGTAACATATATGAGGCAAAGTGATGTAACATATATGAGGCAAGGTAGTGTAACAGATATGAGGCAAGGTGATGTAACATATATGAGGCAAGGTGGTGTAACGGATATGAGGCAAGGTGGTGTAACAGACATGAGACAAGGTGGTGTAACAGATATGAGGCAAGGTGGTGTAACAGATATGAGGCAAGGTGATGTAACAGATATGAGGCAAGGTGGTGTAACATATATGAGGCAAGGTGATGTATCAGATATGAGGCAAGGTGATGTAACAGATATGAGGCAAGGTGGTGTAACAGATATGAGGCAAGGTGATGTAACAAATATGAGGCAAGGTGATGTAACATATATGAGGCAAAGTGATGTAACATATATGAGGCAAGGTAGTGTAACAGATATGAGGCAAGGTGATGTAACAGATATGAGGCAAGGTGATGTAACATATATGAGGCAAAGTGATGTAACATATATGAGGCAAGGTAGTGTAACAGATATGAGGCAAGGTGGTGTAACGGATATGAGGCAAGGTGGTGTAACAGATATGAGGCAAGGTGGTGTAACAGATATGAGGCAAGGTGATGTAACATATATGAGGCAAGGTGATGTAACAAATATGAGGCAAGGTGATGTAACATATATGAGGCAAGGTGATGTAACAGATATGAGGCAAGGTGATGTAACATATATGAGGCAAGGTGGTGTAACGGATATGAGGCAAGGTGGTGTAACATATATGAGGCAAGGTGATGTAACATATATGAGGCAAGGTGATGTAACATATATGAGGCAAGGTGATGTAACAAATATGAGGCAAGGTGATGTAACATATATGAGGCAAGGTGGTGTAACAGATATGAGGCAAGGTGATGTAACATATATGAGGCAAGGTGATGTAACAAATATGAGGCAAGGTGATGTAACATATATGAGGCAAGGTGGTGTAACATATATGAGGCAAGGTGATGTAACATATATGAGGCAAGGTGATGTAACAAATATGAGGCAAGGTGATGTAACATATATGAGGCAAGGTGATGTAACAGATATTAGGCAAGGTAGTGTAATAGATATGAGGCAAGGTGGTTAACAGATATGAGGCAAGGTGATGTAACATATATGAGGCAAGGTGATGTAACAGATATTAGGCAAGGTAGTGTAATATATATGAGGCAAGGTGATGTAACAGATATGAGGCAAGGTGGTGTAACAGATATGAGGCAAGATGGTATAACAGATATGAGGCAAGGTGATGTAACATATATGAGGCAAGGTGGTGTAGCAGATATGAGGCAAGGTAGTGTAATAGATATGATGCAATGTGGTGTAACATATATGAGGCAAGGTGGTGTAACATATATGAGGCAAGGTAATGTAATATATATGAGGCAAGGTGATGTAACAGATATGAGGCAAGGTGATGTAACATATATGAGGCAAGGTGATGTAACAAATATGAGGCAAGGTGATGTAACATATATGAGGCAAGGTGATGTAACAGATATTAGGCAAGGTAGTGTAATATATATGAGGCAAGGTGGTTAACAGATATGAGGCAAGGTGATGTAACATATATGAGGCAAGGTGATGTAACAGATATTAGGCAAGGTAGTGTAATATATATGAGGCAAGGTGATGTAACAGATATGAGGCAAGGTGGTGTAACAGATATGAGGCAAGATGGTATAACAGATATGAGGCAAGGTGATGTAACATATATGAGGCAAGGTGGTGTAGCAGATATGAGGCAAGGTAGTGTAATAGATATGATGCAATGTGGTGTAACATATATGAGGCAAGGTGGTGTAACATATATGAGGCAAGGTAATGTAATATATATGAGGCAAGGTAGTGTAATATATATGAGGCAATGTAGTGTAATAGATATGAGGCAAGGTGGCTAACAGATATGAGGCAAGGTGATGTAACATATATGAGGCAAGGTAATGTAATAGATATGAGGCAAGGTGATGTAACATATATGAGGCAAGGTGGTGTAACATATATGAGGCAAGGTGATGTAACATATATGAGGCAAGGTGATGTAACAAATATGAGGCAAGGTGATGTAACATATATGAGGCAAGGTGATGTAACAGATATTAGGCAAGGTAGTGTAATAGATATGAGGCAAGGTGGTTAACAGATATGAGGAAAGGTGATGTAACATATATGAGGCAAGGTGATGTAACAGATATTAGGCAAGGTAGTGTAATATATATGAGGCAAGGTGATGTAACAGATATGAGGCAAGGTGGTGTAACAGATATGAGGCAAGATGGTATAACAGATATGAGGCAAGGTGATGTAACATATATGAGGCAAGGTGGTGTAGCAGATATGAGGCAAGGTAGTGTAATAGATATGATGCAATGTGGTGTAACATATATGAGGCAAGGTGGTGTAACATATATGAGGCAAGGTAATGTAATATATATGAGGCAAGGTGATGTAACAGATATGAGGCAAGGTGATGTAACATATATGAGGCAAGGTGATGTAACAAATATGAGGCAAGGTGATGTAACATATATGAGGCAAGGTGATGTAACATATATTAGGCAAGGTAGTGTAATATATATGAGGCAAGGTGGTTAACAGATATGAGGCAAGGTGATGTAACATATATGAGGCAAGGTGATGTAACAGATATTAGGCAAGGTAGTGTAATATATATGAGGCAAGGTGATGTAACAGATATGAGGCAAGGTGGTGTAACAGATATGAGGCAAGATGGTATAACAGATATGAGGCAAGGTGATGTAACATATATGAGGCAAGGTGGTGTAGCAGATATGAGGCAAGGTAGTGTAATAGATATGATGCAATGTGGTGTAACATATATGAGGCAAGGTGGTGTAACATATATGAGGCAAGGTAATGTAATATATATGAGGCAAGGTAGTGTAATATATATGAGGCAAGGTAGTGTAATAGATATGAGGCAAGGTGGCTAACAGATATGAGGCAAGGTGATGTAACATATATGAGGCAAGGTAATGTAATAGATATGAGGCAAGGTGATGTAACATATATGAGGCAAGGTAGTGTAATATATATATAAGGCAAGGGGATGTAACAGATATGAGGCAAGGTGGTGTAACATATATGAGGCAAGGTAATGTAATAGATATGAGGCAAGGTGATGTAACATATATGAGGCAAGGTAGTGTAACAGCTATGAGGCAAGGTGGTGTAACAGATATGAGGCAAGGTGATGTAACAGATATGAGGCAAAGTGATGTAACATATATGAGGCAAGGTAGTGTAACAGATATGAGGCAAGGTGGTGTAACAGATATGAGGCAAGGTGGTGTAACAGATATGAGGCAAGGTGATGTAACAGATATGTAGTAGTGCCTATGATTTGGTTCATCTGATGAAACTATACATTGTGATGATATTACTTCTGTTGACAATACCTTTCTAATATATATAGTAGTGCCTATGATTTGGTTCATCTGATGAAACTATACATTGTGATGATATTACTTCTGTTGACAATACCTTTCTAATATATATAGTAGTGCCTATGATTTGGTTCATCTGATGAAACTATACATTGTGATGATATCACTTCTGTTGACAATACCTTTCTAATATATATAGTAGTGCCTATGATTTGGTTCATCTGATGAAACTATACATTGTGATGATATCACTTCTGTTGACAATACCTTTCTAATATATGTAGTAGTGCCTATGATTTGGTTCATCTGATGAAACTATACATTGTGATGATATCACTTCTGTTGACAATACCTTTCTAATATATATAGTAGTGCCTATGATTTGGTTCATCTGATGAAACTATACATTGTGATGATATCACTTCTGTTGACAATACCTTTCTAATATATGTAGTAGTGCCTATGATTTGGTTCATCTGATGAAACTATACATTGTGATGATATTACTTCTGTTGACAATACCTTTCTAATATATATAGTAGTGCCTATGATTTGGTTCATCTGATGAAACTATACATTGTGATGATATCACTTCTGTTGACAATACCTTTCTAATATATATAGTAGTGCCTATGATTTGGTTCATCTGATGAAACTATACATTGTGATGATATCACTTCTGTTGACAATACCTTTCTAATATATATAGTAGTGCCTATGATTTGGTTCATCTGATGAAACTATACATTGTGATGATATTACTTGTGTTGACAATACCTTTCTAATATATATAGTAGTGCCTATGATTTGGTTCATCTGATGAAACTATACATTGTGATGGTATTACTTCTGTTGACAATACCTTTCTAATATATATAGTAGTGCCTATGATTTGGTTCATCTGATGAAACTATACATTGTGATGATATTACTTCTGTTGACAATACCTTCCTAATAGATATAGTAGTGCCTATGATTTGGTTCATCTGATGAAACTATACATTGTGATGATATCACTTCTGTTGACAATACCTTTCTAATATATGTAGTAGTGCCTATGATTTGGTTCATCTGATGAAACTATACATTGTGATGATATTACTTCTGTTGACAATACCTTTCTAATATATATAGTAGTGCCTATGATTTGGTTCATCTGATGAAACTATACATTGTGATGATATTACTTCTGTTGACAATACCTTTCTAATATATATAGTAGTGCCTATGATTTGGTTCATCTGATGAAACTATACATTGCGATGATATTACTTCTGTTGACAATACCTTTCTAATATATATAGTAGTGCCTATGATTTGGTTCATCTGATGAAACTATACATTGTGATGATATTACTTCTATTGACAATACCTTTCTAATATATATAGTAGTGCCTATGATTTGGTTCATCTGATGAAACTATACATTGTGATGATATCACTTCTGTTGACAATACCTTTCTAATATATATAGTAGTGCCTATGATTTGGTTCATCTGATGAAACTATACATTGTGATGATATCACTTCTGTTGACAATACCTTTCTAATATATATAGTAGTGCCTATGATTTGGTTCATCTGATGAAACTATACATTGTGATGATATTACTTCTGTTGACAATACCTTTCTAATATATATAGTAGTGCCTATGATTTGGTTCATCTGATGAAACTATACATTGTGATGATATCACTTCTGTTGACAATACCTTTCTAATATATATAGTAGTGCCTATGATTTGGTTCATCTGATGAAACTATACATTGTGATGATATTACTTCTGTTGACAATACCTTCCTAATATATATAGTAGTGCCTATGATTTGGTTCATCTGATGAAACTATACATTGTGATGATATTACTTCTGTTGACAATACCTTTCTAATATATATAGTAGTGCCTATGATTTGGTTCATCTGATGAAACTATACATTGTGATGATATCACTTCTGTTGACAATACCTTTCTAATATATATAGTAGTGCCTATGATTTGGTTCATCTGATGAAACTATACATTGTGATGATATTACTTCTGTTGACAATACCTTTCTAATATATGTAGTAGTGCCTATGATTTGGTTCATCTGATGAAACTGTACATTGTGATGATATTACTTCTGTTGACAATACCTTTCTAATATATGTAGTAGTGCCTACGATTTGGTTCATCTGATGAAACTATACATTGTGATGATATTACTTCTGTTGACAATACCTTTCTAATATATGTAGTAGTGCCTATGATTTGGTTCATCTGATGAAACTATACATTGCGATGATATTACTTCTGTTGACAATACCTTCCTAATATATATAGTAGAGCCTATGATTTGGTTCATCTGATGAAACTATACATTGTGATGATATTACTTCTGTTGACAATACCTTTCTAATATATATAGTAGAGCCTATGATTTGGTTCATCTGATGAAACTATACATTGTGATGATATTACTTCTGTTGACAATACCTTTCTAATATATATAGTAGTGCCTATGATTTGGTTCATCTGATGAAACTATACATTGTGATGATATTACTTCTGTTGACAATACCTTTCTAATATATGTAGTAGTGCCTATGATTTGGTTCATCTGATGAAACTATACATTGTGATGATATTACTTCTGTTGACAATACCTTTCTAATATATGTAGTAGTGCCTATGATTTGGTTCATCTGATGAAACTAAACATTGTGATGATATTACTTCTGTTGACAATACCTTTCTAATATATGTAGTAGTGCCTATGATTTGGTTCATCTGATGAAACTATACATTGTGATGATATTACTTCTGTTGACAATACCTTTCTAATATATGTAGTAGTGCCTATGATTTGGTTCATCTGATGAAACTATACATTGCGATGATATCACTTCTGTTGACAATACCTTTCTAATATATATAGTAGTGCCTATGATTTGGTTCATCTGATGAAACTATACATTGTGATGATATTACTTCTGTTGACAATACCTTCCTAATAGATATAGTAGTGCCTATGATTTGGTTCATCTGATGAAACTATACATTGTGATGATATTACTTCTGTTGACAATACCTTCCTAATATATATAGTAGTGCCTATGATTTGGTTCATCTGATGAAACTATACATTGTGATGATATTACTTCTGTTGACAATACCTTCCTAATATATATAGTAGTGCCTATGATTTGGTTCATCTGATGAAACTATACATTGTGATGATATTACTTCTGTTGACAATACCTTTCTAATATATATAGTAGAGCCTATGATTTGGTTCATCTGATGAAACTATACATTGTGATGATATTACTTCTGTTGACAATACCTTTCTAATAGATATAGTAGTGCCTATGATTTGGTTCATCTGATGAAACTATACATTGTGATCATATTACTTCTGTTGACAATACCTTTCTAATATATGTAGTAGTGCCTATGATTTGGTTCATCTGATGAAACTATACATTGTGATGATATCACTTCTGTTGACAATACCTTTCTAATATATATAGTAGTGCCTATGATTTGGTTCATCTGATGAAACTATACATTGTGATGATATTACTTCTGTTGACAATACCTTTCTAATATATATAGTAGTGCCTATGATTTGGTTCATCTGATGAAACTATACATTGTGATGATATTACTTCTGTTGACAATACCTTTCTAATATATGTAGTAGTGCCTATGATTTGGTTCATCTGATGAAACTATACATTGTGATGATATCACTTCTGTTGACAATACCTTTCTAATATATATAGTAGTGCCTATGATTTGGTTCATCTGATGAAACTATACATTGTGATGATATTACTTCTGTTGACAATACCTTTCTAATATATATAGTAGTGCCTATGATTTGGTTCATCTGATGAAACTATACATTGTGATGATATCACTTCTGTTGACAATACCTTTCTAATATATGTAGTAGTGCCTATGATTTGGTTCATCTGATGAAACTATACATTGTGATGATATTACTTCTGTTGACAATACCTTTCTAATATATGTAGTAGTGCCTATGATTTGGTTCATCTGATGAAACTATACATTGCGATGATATTACTTCTGTTGACAATACCTTTCTAATATATATAGTAGTGCCTATGATTTGGTTCATCTGATGAAACTATACATTGTGATGATATTACTTGTGTTGACAATACCTTTCTAATATATATAGTAGTGCCTATGATTTGGTTCATCTGATGAAACTATACATTGTGATGATATTACTTCTGTTGACAATACCTTTCTAATATATATAGTAGTGCCTATGATTTGGTTCATCTGATGAAACTATACACTGTGATGATATTACTTCTGTTGACAATACCTTTCTAATATATAGAGTAGTGCCTATGATTTGGTTCATCTGATGAAACTATACATTGTGATGATATTACTTCTGTTGACAATACCTTTCTAATATATGTAGTAGTGCCTATGATTTGGTTCATCTGATGAAACTATACATTGTGATGATATCACTTCTGTTGACAATACCTTCCTAATATATATAGTAGTGCCTATGATTTGGTTCATCTGATGAAACTATACTTTGTGATGATATTACTTCTGTTGACAATACCTTTCTAATATATATATAGTAGTGCCTATGATTTGGTTCATCTGATGAAACTATACATTGCGATGATATCACTTCTGTTGACAATACCTTTCTAATATATGTAGTAGTGCCTATGATTTGGTTCATCTGATGAAACTATACATTGTGATGATATTACTTCTGTTGACAATACCTTTCTAATATATATAGTAGAGCCTATGATTTGGTTCATCTGATGAAACTATACATTGTGATGATATTACTTCTGTTGACAATACCTTTCTAATATATGTAGTAGTGCCTATGATTTGGTTCATCTGATGAAACTATACATTGTGATGATATCACTTCTGTTGACAATACCTTTCTAATATATATAGTAGTGCCTATGATTTGGTTCATCTGATGAAACTATACATTGTGATGATATTACTTCTGTTGACAATACCTTTCTAATATATATAGTAGTGCCTATGATTTGGTTCATCTGATCAAACTATACATTGTGATGATATCACTTCTGTTGACAATACCTTTCTAATATATGTAGTAGTGCCTATGATTTGGTTCATCTGATGAAACTATACATTGTGATGATATTACTTCTGTTGACAATACCTTTCTAATATATGTAGTAGTGCCTATGATTTGGTTCATCTGATGAAACTATACATTGCGATGATATTACTTCTGTTGACAATACCTTTCTAATATATATAGTAGTGCCTATGATTTGGTTCATCTGATGAAACTATACATTGTGATGATATTACTTGTGTTGACAATACCTTTCTAATATATATAGTAGTGCCTATGATTTGGTTCATCTGATGAAACTATACATTGTGATGATATTACTTGTGTTGACAATACCTTTCTAATATATATAGTAGTGCCTATGATTTGGTTCATCTGATGAAACTATACATTGTGATGATATTACTTCTGTTGACAATACCTTTCTAATATATGTAGTAGTGCCTATGATTTGGTTCATCTGATGAAACTATACATTGTGATGATATCACTTCTGTTGACAATACCTTCCTAATATATATAGTAGTGCCTATGATTTGGTTCATCTGATGAAACTATACTTTGTGATGATATTACTTCTGTTGACAATACCTTTCTAATATATATATAGTAGTGCCTATGATTTGGTTCATCTGATGAAACTATACATTGCGATGATATCACTTCTGTTGACAATACCTTTCTAATATATGTAGTAGTGCCTATGATTTGGTTCATCTGATGAAACTAAACATTGTGATGATATTACTTCTGTTGACAATACCTTTCTAATATATGTAGTAGTGCCTATGATTTGGTTCATCTGATGAAACTATACATTGTGATGATATTACTTCTGTTGACAATACCTTTCTAATATATGTAGTAGTGCCTATGATTTGGTTCATCTGATGAAACTATACATTGCGATGATATCACTTCTGTTGACAATACCTTTCTAATATATATAGTAGTGCCTATGATTTGGTTCATCTGATGAAACTATACATTGTGATGATATTACTTCTGTTGACAATACCTTCCTAATAGATATAGTAGTGCCTATGATTTGGTTCATCTGATGAAACTATACATTGTGATGATATTACTTCTGTTGACAATACCTTCCTAATATATATAGTAGTGCCTATGATTTGGTTCATCTGATGAAACTATACATTGTGATGATATTACTTCTGTTGACAATACCTTCCTAATATATATAGTAGTGCCTATGATTTGGTTCATCTGATGAAACTATACATTGTGATGATATTACTTCTGTTGACAATACCTTTCTAATATATATAGTAGAGCCTATGATTTGGTTCATCTGATGAAACTATACATTGTGATGATATTACTTCTGTTGACAATACCTTTCTAATAGATATAGTAGTGCCTATGATTTGGTTCATCTGATGAAACTATACATTGTGATCATATTACTTCTGTTGACAATACCTTTCTAATATATGTAGTAGTGCCTATGATTTGGTTCATCTGATGAAACTATACATTGTGATGATATCACTTCTGTTGACAATACCTTTCTAATATATATAGTAGTGCCTATGATTTGGTTCATCTGATGAAACTATACATTGTGATGATATTACTTCTGTTGACAATACCTTTCTAATATATATAGTAGTGCCTATGATTTGGTTCATCTGATGAAACTATACATTGTGATGATATTACTTCTGTTGACAATACCTTTCTAATATATGTAGTAGTGCCTATGATTTGGTTCATCTGATGAAACTATACATTGTGATGATATCACTTCTGTTGACAATACCTTTCTAATATATATAGTAGTGCCTATGATTTGGTTCATCTGATGAAACTATACATTGTGATGATATTACTTCTGTTGACAATACCTTTCTAATATATATAGTAGTGCCTATGATTTGGTTCATCTGATGAAACTATACATTGTGATGATATCACTTCTGTTGACAATACCTTTCTAATATATGTAGTAGTGCCTATGATTTGGTTCATCTGATGAAACTATACATTGTGATGATATTACTTCTGTTGACAATACCTTTCTAATATATGTAGTAGTGCCTATGATTTGGTTCATCTGATGAAACTATACATTGCGATGATATTACTTCTGTTGACAATACCTTTCTAATATATATAGTAGTGCCTATGATTTGGTTCATCTGATGAAACTATACATTGTGATGATATTACTTGTGTTGACAATACCTTTCTAATATATATAGTAGTGCCTATGATTTGGTTCATCTGATGAAACTATACATTGTGATGATATTACTTCTGTTGACAATACCTTTCTAATATATATAGTAGTGCCTATGATTTGGTTCATCTGATGAAACTATACACTGTGATGATATTACTTCTGTTGACAATACCTTTCTAATATATAGAGTAGTGCCTATGATTTGGTTCATCTGATGAAACTATACATTGTGATGATATTACTTCTGTTGACAATACCTTTCTAATATATGTAGTAGTGCCTATGATTTGGTTCATCTGATGAAACTATACATTGTGATGATATCACTTCTGTTGACAATACCTTCCTAATATATATAGTAGTGCCTATGATTTGGTTCATCTGATGAAACTATACTTTGTGATGATATTACTTCTGTTGACAATACCTTTCTAATATATATATAGTAGTGCCTATGATTTGGTTCATCTGATGAAACTATACATTGCGATGATATCACTTCTGTTGACAATACCTTTCTAATATATGTAGTAGTGCCTATGATTTGGTTCATCTGATGAAACTATACATTGTGATGATATTACTTCTGTTGACAATACCTTTCTAATATATATAGTAGAGCCTATGATTTGGTTCATCTGATGAAACTATACATTGTGATGATATTACTTCTGTTGACAATACCTTTCTAATATATGTAGTAGTGCCTATGATTTGGTTCATCTGATGAAACTATACATTGTGATGATATCACTTCTGTTGACAATACCTTTCTAATATATATAGTAGTGCCTATGATTTGGTTCATCTGATGAAACTATACATTGTGATGATATTACTTCTGTTGACAATACCTTTCTAATATATATAGTAGTGCCTATGATTTGGTTCATCTGATCAAACTATACATTGTGATGATATCACTTCTGTTGACAATACCTTTCTAATATATGTAGTAGTGCCTATGATTTGGTTCATCTGATGAAACTATACATTGTGATGATATTACTTCTGTTGACAATACCTTTCTAATATATGTAGTAGTGCCTATGATTTGGTTCATCTGATGAAACTATACATTGCGATGATATTACTTCTGTTGACAATACCTTTCTAATATATATAGTAGTGCCTATGATTTGGTTCATCTGATGAAACTATACATTGTGATGATATTACTTGTGTTGACAATACCTTTCTAATATATATAGTAGTGCCTATGATTTGGTTCATCTGATGAAACTATACATTGTGATGATATTACTTGTGTTGACAATACCTTTCTAATATATATAGTAGTGCCTATGATTTGGTTCATCTGATGAAACTATACATTGTGATGATATTACTTCTGTTGACAATACCTTTCTAATATATGTAGTAGTGCCTATGATTTGGTTCATCTGATGAAACTATACATTGTGATGATATCACTTCTGTTGACAATACCTTCCTAATATATATAGTAGTGCCTATGATTTGGTTCATCTGATGAAACTATACTTTGTGATGATATTACTTCTGTTGACAATACCTTTCTAATATATATATAGTAGTGCCTATGATTTGGTTCATCTGATGAAACTATACATTGCGATGATATCACTTCTGTTGACAATACCTTTCTAATATATGTAGTAGTGCCTATGATTTGGTTCATCTGATAAAAACTATACATTGTGATGATATTACTTCTGTTGACAATACCTTTCTAATATATATAGTAGAGCGTATGATTTGGTTCATCTGATGAAACTATACATTGTGATGATATTACTTCTGTTGACAATACCTTTCTAATATATGTAGTAGTGCCTATGATTTGGTTCATCTGATGAAACTATACATTGTGATGATATCACTTCTGTTGACAATACCTTTCTAATATATATAGTAGTGCCTATGATTTGGTTCATCTGATGAAACTATACATTGTGATGATATTACTTCTGTTGACAATACCTTCCTAATATATATAGTAGTGCCTATGATTTGGTTCATCTGATGAAACTATACATTGTGATGATATCACTTCTGTTGACAATACCTTTCTAATATATGTAGTAGTGCCTATGATTTGGTTCATCTGATGAAACTATACATTGTGATGATATGACTTCTGTTGACAATACCTTTCTAATATATGTAGTAGTGCCTATGATTTGGTTCATCTGATGAAACTATACATTGTGATGATATTACTTCTGTTGACAATACCTTTCTAATATATGTAGTAGTGCCTATGATTTGGTTCATCTGATGAAACTATACATTGTGATGGTATTACTTCTGTTGACAATACCTTTCTAATATATGTAGTAGTGCCTATGATTTGGTTCATCTGATGAAACTATACATTGTGATGATATTACTTCTGTTGACAATACCTTCCTAATATATATAGTAGTGCCTATGATTTGGTTCATCTGATGAAACTATACATTGTGATGATATCACTTCTGTTGACAATACCTTTCTAATATATGTAGTAGTGCCTATGATTTGGTTCATCTGATGAAACTATACATTGTGATGATATCACTTCTGTTGACAATACCTTTCTAATATATGTAGTAGTGCCTATGATTTGGTTCATCTGATGAAACTATACATTGTGATGATATTACTTCTGTTGACAATACCTTCCTAATATATATAGTAGTACCTATGATTTGGTTCATCTGATGAAACTATACATTGTGATGATATTACTTCTGTTGACAATACCTTTCTAATATATATAGTAGTGCCTATGATTTGGTTCATCATGATGAAACTATACATTGTGATGATATCACTTCTGTTGACAATACCTTTCTAATATATATAGTAGTGCCTATGATTTGGTTCATCTGATGAAACTATACATTGTGATGATATCACTTCTGTTGACAATACCTTTCTAATATATATAGTAGTGCCTATGATTTGGTTCATCTGATGAAACTATACATTGTGATGATATTACTTCTGTTGACAATACCTTTCTAATATATGTAGTAGTGCCTATGATTTGGTTCATCTGATGAAACTATACATTGTGATGATATCACTTCTGTTGACAATACCTTTCTAATATATGTAGTAGTGCCTATGATTTGGTTCATCTGATGAAACTATACATTGTGATGATATGACTTCTGTTGACAATACCTTTCTAATATATATAGTAGTGCCTATGATTTGGTTCATCTGATGAAACTATACATTGTGATAATATCACTTCTGTTGACAATACCTTTCTAATATATGTAGTAGTGCCTATGATTTGGTTCATCTGATGAAACTATACATTGTGATGATATCACTTCTGTTGACAATACCTTTCTAATATATGTAGTAGTGCCTATGATTTGGTTCATCTGATGAAACTATACATTGTGATGATATTACTTCTGTTGACAATACCTTCCTAATATATATAGTAGTGCCTATGATTTGGTTCATCTGATGAAACTATGCATTGTGATGATATTACTTCTGTTGACAATACCTTTCTAATATATATAGTAGTGCCTATGATTTGGTTCATCTGATGAAACTATACATTGCGATGATATCACTTCTGTTGACAATACCTTTCTAATATATGTAGTAGTGCCTATGATTTGGTTCATCTGATGAAACTATACATTGCGATGATATTACTTCTGTTGACAATACCTTTCTAATATATATAGTAGTGCCTATGATTTGGTTCATCTGATGAAACTATACATTGTGATGATATTACTTGTGTTGACAATACCTTTCTAATATATATAGTAGTGCCTATGATTTGGTTCATCTGATGAAACTATACATTGTGATGATATTACTTCTGTTGACAATACCTTTCTAATATATATAGTAGTGCCTATGATTTGGTTCATCTGATGAAACTATACACTGTGATGATATTACTTCTGTTGACAATACCTTTCTAATATATAGAGTAGTGCCTATGATTTGGTTCATCTGATGAAACTATACATTGTGATGATATTACTTCTGTTGACAATACCTTTCTAATATATGTAGTAGTGCCTATGATTTGGTTCATCTGATGAAACTATACATTGTGATGATATCACTTCTGTTGACAATACCTTCCTAATATATATAGTAGTGCCTATGATTTGGTTCATCTGATGAAACTATACTTTGTGATGATATTACTTCTGTTGACAATACCTTTCTAATATATATATAGTAGTGCCTATGATTTGGTTCATCTGATGAAACTATACATTGCGATGATATCACTTCTGTTGACAATACCTTTCTAATATATGTAGTAGTGCCTATGATTTGGTTCATCTGATGAAACTATACATTGTGATGATATTACTTCTGTTGACAATACCTTTCTAATATATATAGTAGAGCCTATGATTTGGTTCATCTGATGAAACTATACATTGTGATGATATTACTTCTGTTGACAATACCTTTCTAATATATGTAGTAGTGCCTATGATTTGGTTCATCTGATGAAACTATACATTGTGATGATATCACTTCTGTTGACAATACCTTTCTAATATATATAGTAGTGCCTATGATTTGGTTCATCTGATGAAACTATACATTGTGATGATATTACTTCTGTTGACAATACCTTTCTAATATATATAGTAGTGCCTATGATTTGGTTCATCTGATCAAACTATACATTGTGATGATATCACTTCTGTTGACAATACCTTTCTAATATATGTAGTAGTGCCTATGATTTGGTTCATCTGATGAAACTATACATTGTGATGATATTACTTCTGTTGACAATACCTTTCTAATATATGTAGTAGTGCCTATGATTTGGTTCATCTGATGAAACTATACATTGCGATGATATTACTTCTGTTGACAATACCTTTCTAATATATATAGTAGTGCCTATGATTTGGTTCATCTGATGAAACTATACATTGTGATGATATTACTTGTGTTGACAATACCTTTCTAATATATATAGTAGTGCCTATGATTTGGTTCATCTGATGAAACTATACATTGTGATGATATTACTTGTGTTGACAATACCTTTCTAATATATATAGTAGTGCCTATGATTTGGTTCATCTGATGAAACTATACATTGTGATGATATTACTTCTGTTGACAATACCTTTCTAATATATGTAGTAGTGCCTATGATTTGGTTCATCTGATGAAACTATACATTGTGATGATATCACTTCTGTTGACAATACCTTCCTAATATATATAGTAGTGCCTATGATTTGGTTCATCTGATGAAACTATACTTTGTGATGATATTACTTCTGTTGACAATACCTTTCTAATATATATATAGTAGTGCCTATGATTTGGTTCATCTGATGAAACTATACATTGCGATGATATCACTTCTGTTGACAATACCTTTCTAATATATGTAGTAGTGCCTATGATTTGGTTCATCTGATAAAAACTATACATTGTGATGATATTACTTCTGTTGACAATACCTTTCTAATATATATAGTAGAGCCTATGATTTGGTTCATCTGATGAAACTATACATTGTGATGATATTACTTCTGTTGACAATACCTTTCTAATATATGTAGTAGTGCCTATGATTTGGTTCATCTGATGAAACTATACATTGTGATGATATCACTTCTGTTGACAATACCTTTCTAATATATATAGTAGTGCCTATGATTTGGTTCATCTGATGAAACTATACATTGTGATGATATTACTTCTGTTGACAATACCTTCCTAATATATATAGTAGTGCCTATGATTTGGTTCATCTGATGAAACTATACATTGTGATGATATCACTTCTGTTGACAATACCTTTCTAATATATGTAGTAGTGCCTATGATTTGGTTCATCTGATGAAACTATACATTGTGATGATATGACTTCTGTTGACAATACCTTTCTAATATATGTAGTAGTGCCTATGATTTGGTTCATCTGATGAAACTATACATTGTGATGATATTACTTCTGTTGACAATACCTTTCTAATATATGTAGTAGTGCCTATGATTTGGTTCATCTGATGAAACTATACATTGTGATGGTATTACTTCTGTTGACAATACCTTTCTAATATATGTAGTAGTGCCTATGATTTGGTTCATCTGATGAAACTATACATTGTGATGATATTACTTCTGTTGACAATACCTTCCTAATATATATAGTAGTGCCTATGATTTGGTTCATCTGATGAAACTATACATTGTGATGATATCACTTCTGTTGACAATACCTTTCTAATATATGTAGTAGTGCCTATGATTTGGTTCATCTGATGAAACTATACATTGTGATGATATCACTTCTGTTGACAATACCTTTCTAATATATGTAGTAGTGCCTATGATTTGGTTCATCTGATGAAACTATACATTGTGATGATATTACTTGTGTTGACAATACCTTCCTAATATATATAGTAGTACCTATGATTTGGTTCATCTGATGAAACTATACATTGTGATGATATTACTTCTGTTGACAATACCTTTCTAATATATATAGTAGTGCCTATGATTTGGTTCATCATTATGAAACTATACATTGTGATGATATCACTTCTGTTGACAATACCTTTCTAATATATATAGTAGTGCCTATGATTTGGTTCATCTGATGAAACTATACATTGTGATGATATCACTTCTGTTGACAATACCTTTCTAATATATATAGTAGTGCCTATGATTTGGTTCATCTGATGAAACTATACATTGTGATGATATTACTTCTGTTGACAATACCTTTCTAATATATGTAGTAGTGCCTATGATTTGGTTCATCTGATGAAACTATACATTGTGATGATATCACTTCTGTTGACAATACCTTTCTAATATATGTAGTAGTGCCTATGATTTGGTTCATCTGATGAAACTATACATTGTGATGATATGACTTCTGTTGACAATACCTTTCTAATATATATAGTAGTGCCTATGATTTGGTTCATCTGATGAAACTATACATTGTGATAATATCACTTCTGTTGACAATACCTTTCTAATATATGTAGTAGTGCCTATGATTTGGTTCATCTGATGAAACTATACATTGTGATGATATCACTTCTGTTGACAATACCTTTCTAATATATGTAGTAGTGCCTATGATTTGGTTCATCTGATGAAACTATACATTGTGATGATATTACTTCTGTTGACAATACCTTCCTAATATATATAGTAGTGCCTATGATTTGGTTCATCTGATGAAACTATGCATTGTGATGATATTACTTCTGTTGACAATACCTTTCTAATATATATAGTAGTGCCTATGATTTGGTTCATCTGATGAAACTATACATTGCGATGATATCACTTCTGTTGACAATACCTTTCTAATATATGTAGTAGTGCCTATGATTTGGTTCATCTGATGAAACTATACATTGTGATGATATTACTTCTGTTGACAATACCTTCCTAATATATATAGTAGTACCTATGATTTGGTTCATCTGATGAAACTATACATTGTGATGATATTACTTCTGTTGACAATACCTTTCTAATATATATAGTAGTGCCTATGATTTGGTTCATCATGATGAAACTATACATTGTGATGATATCACTTCTGTTGACAATACCTTTCTAATATATATAGTAGTGCCTATGATTTGGTTCATCTGATGAAACTATACATTGTGATGATATCACTTCTGTTGACAATACCTTTCTAATATATGTAGTAGTGCCTATGATTTGGTTCATCTGATGAAACTATACATTGTGATGATATGACTTCTGTTGACAATACCTTTCTAATATATATAGTAGTGCCTATGATTTGGTTCATCTGATGAAACTATACATTGTGATAATATCACTTCTGTTGACAATACCTTTCTAATATATGTAGTAGTGCCTATGATTTGGTTCATCTGATGAAACTATACATTGTGATGATATCACTTCTGTTGACAATACCTTTCTAATATATGTAGTAGTGCCTATGATTTGGTTCATCTGATGAAACTATACATTGTGATGATATTACTTCTGTTGACAGTACCTTCCTAATATATATAGTAGTGCCTATGATTTGGTTCATCTGATGAAACTATGCATTGTGATGATATTACTTCTGTTGACAATACCTTTCTAATATATATAGTAGTGCCTATGATTTGGTTCATCTGATGAAACTATACATTGCGATGATATCACTTCTGTTGACAATACCTTTCTAATATATATAGTAGTGCCTATGATTTGGTTCATCTGATGAAACTATACATTGCGATGATATCACTTCTGTTGACAATACCTTTCTAATATATATAGTAGTGCCTATGATTTGGTTCATCTGATGAAATTATACATTGCGATGATATCACTTCTGTTGACAATACCTTCCTAATATATGTAGTAGTGCCTATGATTTGGTTCATCTGATGAAACTATACATTGTGATGATATTACTTCTGTTGACAATACCTTTCTAATATATATATAGTAGTGCCTATGATTTGGTTCATCTGATGAAACTATACATTGTGATGATATTACTTCTGTTGACAATACCTTTCTAATATATATATAGTAGTGCCTATGATTTGGTTCATCTGATGAAACTATACATTGTGATGATATTACTTCTGTTGACAATACCTTTCTAATATATATAGTAGTGCCTATGATTTGGTTCATCTGATGAAACTATACATTGCGATGGTATTACTTCTGTTGACAATACCTTTCTAATAGATATTTGTTATAGTGTGCTTTAAAACAATGATATGAACGAATAACGATAAAGTGACATTCAACGAGTTCCAAAGTGTTGTTCCATAGACAACTAAAGACATATCCCTTCTATTGGGTGTTGCCCCGGTTTGGGATAACTTATTTTCTCTGCGTTTGCAGTACTTATTTTCATGTTTAGCAAATAACCTTTGAATATTTAACGGCTATTCATTTTTGTGAGCTTTATACATAAACAGTATTATTCTAAATTGTACTAAGTCAGTAAACTTCCAAATGTGTGCTTTATAAAACAATGGAGTCGTGTGGCCGTTGTACTGTGCATGGTGCATAAGTCGTATTACCTTCTTTTGTAACATCATTATACTGCGCAAATTAGTTGAATACGTATTTCACCATATTTCCACACAAAACAATAAATACTGCAAAAACTGTGGACTATAATACATACTATGGCGGTTAAGAAATTCAGTGCATCTACACATGATACCAACACTGATTGAGAATTTAGACTACTCGACTGGTATGGTGATACCAACACTGGTTGAGAGTTTAGACTACTCGACTGATATGGTGATACCAACACTGGTTGAGAGTTTAGACTACTCGACTGATATGGTGATACCAACACTGGTTGAGAGTTTAGACTACTCGACTGGTATGGTGATACCAACACTGATTGAGCGTTTAGACTACTCGACTGGTATGGTGATACCAACACTGATTGAGAGTTTAGACTACTCGACTGATATGGTGATACAAATACTGATTGAGAGATTAGACTACTCGACTGGTATGGTGATACCAACACTGATTGAGAGTTTAGACTACTCGACTGATATGGTGATACCAACACTGGTTGAGAGTTTAGACTACTCGACTGATATGGTGATACCAACACTGGTTGAGAGTTTAGACTACTCGACTGATATGGTGATACCAACACTGGTTGAGAGTTTAGACTACTCGACTGGTATGGTGATACCAACACTGATTGAGCGTTTAGACTACTCGACTGGTATGGTGATACCAATACTGATTGAGAGTTTAGACTACTCGACTGGTATGGTGATACCAACGCTGATTGAGAGTTTAGACTACTTGACTGGTATGGTGATACCAACTCTGATTGAGAGTTTAGACTACTTGACTGGTATGGTGATACCAATACTGATTGAGAGTTTAGACTACTCGACTGGTATGGTGATACCAATAATGATTGAGAGTTTAGACTACTCGACTGGTACGGTGATACCAACACTGATTGAGAGTTTAGACTACTCGACTGGTATGGTGATACCAATAATGATTGAGAGTTTAGACTACTCGACTGGTATGGTGATACCAATAATGATTGAGAGTTTAGACTACTCGACTGGTATGGTGATACCAACACTGATTGAGAGTTTAGACTACTCGACTGGTATGGTGATACCAACACTGATTGAGAGTTTAGTCTACTCGACTGGTATGGTGATACCAACACTGATTGAGAGTTTAGACTACTCGACTGGTATGGTGATACCAACACTGATTGAGAGTTTAGACTACTCGACTGATATGGTGATACAAATACTGATTGAGAGTTTAGTCTACTCGACTGGTATGGTGATACCAACACTGATTGAGAGTTTAGACTACTCGACTGGTATGGTGATACCAACACTGATTGAGAGTTTAGACTACTCGACTGATATGGTGATACAAATACTGATTGAGAGATTAGACTACTCGACTGGTATGGTGATACCAACACTGATTGAGAGTTTAGACTACTCGACTGGTATGGTGATACCAACACTGATTGAGAGTTTAGACTACTCGACTGGTATGGTGATACCAACACTGATTGAGAGTTTAGAATACTCGACTGGTATGGTGATACCAACACTGATTGAGAGTTGAGACTACTCGACTGGTATGGTGATACCAACACTGATTGAGAGTTTAGACTACTCGACTGGTATGGTGATACCAACACTGATTGAGAGCTCAGACTACTTGACTGGTATGGTGATACCAACACTGATTGAGAGTTCAGACTACTCGACTGGTATGGTGATACCAACACTGATTGAGAGTTCAGACTACTGGACTGGTAAGGTGATACCAACACTGATTGAGAGTTCAGACTACTCGACTGATATGGTGATACCCACACTGATTGAGAGTTCAGACTACTCGACTGATATGGGGATACCCACACTGATTGAGAGTTCAGACTATTCGACTGATATGGTGATACCCACACTGATTGAGGGTTTAGACTACTCGACTGATATGGTGATACCCACACTGATTGAGAGTTTAGACTACTCGACTGGTATGGTGATACCAACACTGATTGAGAGTTTAGACTACTCGACTGGTATGGTGATACCAACACTGATTGAGAGATTAGACTACTCGACTGGTTTGGTGATACCCACACTGATTGAGAGTTTAGACTACTCGACTGGTATGGTGATACCAACTCTGATTGAGAGTTTAGACTACTCGACTGATATGGTGATACCCACACTGATTGAGAGTTTAGACTACTCGACTGATATGGTGATACCAACACTGATTGAGAGTTTAGACTACTCGACTGATATGGTGATACCCACACTGATTGAGAGTTTAGACTACTCGACTGATATGGTGATACCAACACTGATTGAGAGTTTAGACTACTCGACTGATATGGTGATACCCACACTGATTGAGAGTTTAGACTACTCGACTGATATGGTGATACCAACACTGATTGAGAGTTTAGACTACTCGACTGATATGGTGATACCAACACTGATTGAGAGTTTAGACTACTCGACTGATATGGTGATACCAACACTGATTGAGAGTTTAGACTACTTGACTGATATGGTGATACCAACACTGATTGAGTGTTTAGACTACTCGACTGATATGGTGATACCAACACTGATTGAGTGTTTAGACTACTCGACTGATATGGTGATACCAACACTGATTGAGTGTTTAGACTACTCGACTGATATGGTGATACCAACACTGATTGAGAGTTTAGACTACTCGACTGGTATGGTGATACCAACACTGATTGAGTGTTTAGACTACTCGACTGATATGGTGATACCAACACTGATTGAGAGTTTAGACTACTCAACTGATATGGTGATACCAACACTGATTGAGAGTTTAGACTACACGACTGATATGGTCTTTCCAATTTACCGAATCGTCAGTAAGCACTCCTAGAAATTTCGTTACACGCACTCTTGATATCTGTGTATTTTTATATTGATATTGATATCAAATAGACGCACTCTTGATATCTGAGTATTTTTATATTGATATCAAATAGACGTGCTCGACCAGAGAATATGTTCAACGACAGTTTGTTGACCGAGAACCATAACTGAAATTTATGTAGTTCATTGCATACAATATTTTCAAGCTGTTTTTATCTTTGGCAGAACAGAAGATGTTCGTGTCATCAGCAAACAAAATAAATGTTACCAGTTTAGAAACATTGCACATGTCATTGATATACAGAATAAACAACTTCGGTCCAAGTATAGAACCTTGTGGAACTCCACATGTTATTCTTTGAGTGTCTCACCTGTAGCTGTCAATGTTTACAAATTGGCTACGATTAGCCAAGTAGCTACTAATCCAGTTATATCCACTCCACGGATGCCAGAGCGTTCTAGTTTTTACACAGCAGTTCATGGTCAACGGTATCAACATTTTTAGATCTATGAAAACGCCTGTTGCACAATTCTTATGTTCGAGCGATTCTACCACAGAAGGAGCAGTTGACATTCCTTCTCTCAACCCATATTGACACGAATTTAAGATATTACAGGAATTCACAAAGCTTTGAAGTCGACAATTAAACAGTTTCTCGAGTATTATAGACAATTGCGATAGAAGTGAAATCGGCCTGTAGTTGGTAAACAAATGTCTCTCACCAGATTTGAATAAAGGGATTCCGTTAGCTGTTTTCATCTTATGTGGGAAAACGCCACTTTTAAACGGCACATCCAATTATATTTTAATGAGATTCATCGTAATGCCGTCACAATCGGCAGAACATTTATTTCCACAACTATTGACAGTGCTTATAACGTCTTCTTTGTTAGTTGGTGTTAAAACATGGAACGTTCGTTGCGTTCGCCCATGTAATCAAGAACTGACACACCTGGTGGAGTTTCTATTTGTTTGGCTAGCTCTGGTCCAATGCTTGTAAAGTACGTATTGAACATGTTAGCAATCGTAGGCCGGTCACCGATTATAATACCATTGTTATCAAATTGTACAGGATAGTTGCATTCAAGTCGAGATTATCCCATGATTTTACGTAAAATTGTCCAAGTACCGGATAGGTTTCCCCGGTGTTCTGACAATAACTACAACAAGACAGTCACTCTGTTGGGTGTAGCTCTCAGTTGGTGACAATGGGGACTCATCACTCATGTCCCATTACAATAAGGCAGTCACGCTGTTGGGTGTAGCTCTCAGTTGGTGACAATGGGGACTCATCACTCATGTCCCATTACAATAAGACAGTCACGCTGTTTGGTGTAGCTCTCAGTTGGTGACAATGGGGACTCATCACTCATGTCCCATTACAATAAGACAGTCACGCTGTTTGGTGTAGCTCTCAGTTGGTGACAATGGGGACTCATCACTCATGTTCCATTACAATAAGACAGTCACGCTGTTTGGTGTAGCTCTCAGTTGGTGACAATGGGGACTCATCACTCATGTTCCATTACAATAAGACAGTCACGCTGTTTGGTGTAGCTCTCAGTTGGTGACAATGGGGAATCATCACTCATGTTCCATTACAATAAGACAGTCACGCTGTTTGGTGTAGTTCTCAGTTGGTGACAATGGGAACTCATCACTCATGTTCCATTACAATAAGACAGTCACGCTGTTTGGTGTAGCTCTCAGTTGGTGACAATGGGGACTCATCACTCATGTTCCATTACAATAAGACAGTCACGCTGTTTGGTGTAGCTCTCAGTTGGTGACAATGGGGACTCATCACTCATGTTCCATTACAATAAGACAGTCACTCTGTTGAGTGTAGCTCTCAGTTGGTGACAATGGGGACTCATCACTCATGTTCCATTACAATAAGACAGTCACGCTGTTTGGTGTAGCTCTCAGTTGGTGACAATGGGGACTCATCACTCATGTTCCATTACAATAAGACAGTCACGCTGTTTGGTGTAGCTCTCAGTTGGTGACAATGGGGAATCATCACTCATGTTCCATTACAATAAGACAGTCACGCTGTTTGGTGTAGCTCTCAGTTGGTGACAATGGGGACTCATCACTCATGTTCCATTACAATAAGACAGTCACTCTGTTGAGTGTAGCTCTCAGTTGGTGACAATGGGGACTCATCACTCATGTTCCATTACAATAAGACAGTCACGCTGTTTGGTGTAGCTCTCAGTTGGTGACAATGGGGAATCATCACTCATGTTCCATTACAATAAGACAGTCACGCTGTTTGGTGTAGCTCTCAGTTGGTGACAATGGGGACTCATCACTCATGTTCCATTACAATAAGACAGTCACGCTGTTTGGTATAGCTCTCAGTTGGTGACAATGGGGGCTCATCACTCATGTTCCATTACAATAAGACAGTCACGCTGTTGGGTGTAGCTCTCAGTTGGCGACAATGGGGAATCATCACTCATGTTCCATTACAATAAGACAGTCACGCTGTTTGGTGTAGTTCTCAGTTGGTGACAATGGGGACTCATCACCCATGTTCCATTACAATAAGACAGTCACGCTGTTTGGTGTAGTTCTCAGTTGGTGACAATGGGGACTCATCACTCATGTTCCATTACAATAAGATAGTCACGCTGTTTGGTGTAGCTCTCAGTTGGTGACAATGGGGGCTTATCACTCATGTTCCATTACAATAAGACAGTCACGCTGTTTGGTGTAGTTCTCAGTTTGTGACAATGGGGACTCATCACTCATGTTCCATTACAATAAGACAGTTACGCTGTTTGGTATAGCTCTCAGTTTGTGACAATGGGGACGCATCACCCATGTTCCATTACAATAAGACAGTCACGCTGTTTGGTGTAGCTCTCAGTTGGTGACAATGGGGACTCATCACTCATGTTCCATTACAATAAGACAGTCACTCTGTTGAGTGTAGCTCTCAGTTGGTGACAATGGGGACTCATCACTCATGTTCCATTACAATAAGACAGTCACGCTGTTTGGTGTAGCTCTCAGTTGGTGACAATGGGGAATCATCACTCATGTTCCATTACAATAAGACAGTCACGCTGTTTGGTGTAGCTCTCAGTTGGTGACAATGGGGACTCATCACTCATGTTCCATTACAATAAGACAGTCACGCTGTTTGGTATAGCTCTCAGTTGGTGACAATGGGGGCTCATCACTCATGTTCCATTACAATAAGACAGTCACGCTGTTGGGTGTAGCTCTCAGTTGGCGACAATGGGGAATCATCACTCATGTTCCATTACAATAAGACAGTCACGCTGTTTGGTGTAGTTCTCAGTTGGTGACAATGGGGACTCATCACCCATGTTCCATTACAATAAGACAGTCACGCTGTTTGGTGTAGTTCTCAGTTGGTGACAATGGGGACTCATCACTCATGTTCCATTACAATAAGATAGTCACGCTGTTTGGTGTAGCTCTCAGTTGGTGACAATGGGGGCTTATCACTCATGTTCCATTACAATAAGACAGTCACGCTGTTTGGTGTAGTTCTCAGTTTGTGACAATGGGGACTCATCACTCATGTTCCATTACAATAAGACAGTTACGCTGTTTGGTATAGCTCTCAGTTTGTGACAATGGGGACGCATCACCCATGTTCCATTACAATAAGACAGTCACGCTGTTTGGTGTAGCTCTCAGTTGGTGACAATGGGGACTCATCACTCATGTTCCATTACAATAAGACAGTCACGCTGTTTGGTGTAGCTCTCAGTTGGTGACAATGGGGACTCATCACTCATGTTCCATTACAATAAGACAGTCACGCTGTTTGGTGTAGCTCTCAGTTGGTGACAATGGGGACTCATCACTCATGGCCCTTTTAGCGTGCAGCGGAGGAATTCTTGGTGCTTTCTGGAAAACGTGTACGTTGGTGACACGTGGAATATTTTCAGCCAATTATTATATGTTATTTATAAAGGAACATGTTTTGTGCCTACAAAAGGGGGATCCGGACCCCCTAGACTACCTCTCAAGGGAGATCCGGACCCCCTAGACTACCTCTGTATCCGCTCATATGTAAACAAAATGTAATTCTTACACATTAACAGCGCAGTATCCAGTCAAAGCGCCTTACACGTTACTCCCTAGCAGACCTGTTCAATCGAACACCATCTCGACTTCTCTGGGAAGCATCCAGTCACGCTGCAATTAATACGCGAAGACTATTCGTACACAAATGTGCACTACTGTCTATAGCCAGGTACTCATTCATACAGCTGAGTGAACTGGAACAACGTAGAGTGGACGAACTTGCCCAAGGTTCGACACCACAACATAGGTTTCGAACCCGGATTCTCTCGGTCGAGAGTCCGAAGCTCTTGTCACTACACCACTGCGCTCCACTACGACCCACCATGTGACACCAGGCCATCTTCTCATTGGAAGGTGGAACTGCTCCATCTCGTCGCGACCGCGTCTTGTCGTTAAGCTCCCACACCCAACTTGACACAGCTATCGTCGACCTATCCGGCTCTGATCAAGTGTGTGCGAGCGCTATAGCTGATTTCACAGTGTGGTGTGACAATCATTTCCTAGACCTGAACGTTCGTAAAACTGAAGATTTTAGGAAAAATCCTATTCCTCCCAAGAGACTATTCATTAACGGAGAGTGTGTAAGGAGAGTAGATGAATACAAGTATCTCGGCACTATCGTTGATGCAAAGCTCACATTTGGTGAAAATACAGCGGTAGTTAACATAATGTGTCAGCAAAAGCTGTATTTCTTACGCAAGTTCATGTCACACATGTTCTTCAAACCTTCTACATGTGCTACATAGAAAGCTCTATTACATTTGGGTTTCTTGTGTGGTATGGCGGCCTGAGTATCGTGCATCGCAACACTCTGGCACGAACAGTCAGGGTTAGTGGCAAGGTGGTCGGAAAAAAGCAGACTAGTCTAGAGGATCTATACAGGCAAGGGGCAAAGCGAAAGGGAAGGAATGTCTCCTCAGAACCCGAACACCCCCTGTTTCCATGCTATAAACTACTTCCTTCTGGCCACAGCTTTCAACTCCCTCACTGTAAATTGAACTGCACTCAAAACTCATTTATTCCCTCGTCAAAAAAACTACTGAATGAGTAACTGACCTTCGTCCCCCAATCTCTACCAGTCTTCCCTGCCAGTCTGACATTGAGTGAGCCTGAGATGATTTGTGAGATGATTTAATTTTTTTTAAACTTTTGTAACTTATTTAACATATTTATTTAACCGATATAACTTTAGTTTAAAAAAAATATTGTTACATTTGATATTGCGTGTACATTTGTTTTATTTGTTTTAACATGCTGCTCTACACTCCAAATGAATTTCCCTTCCAAAGGACAATAAAGTATTGTGATTGTGATTGACACAAAGTCTTGAGACAAAACGCGATAGAGACGACATCAGGGCTAGGTCAAGATGCATCGAGACGGTCACAAAAATCAAACGTGCGATCGTTGAGAATCACTCAATAGAAGCTCAAGACACGCCCATGATGCCTAGAGACGGTCACGAAGCGTTTTGCATAGCCCGCAAACTAAGGAGACGTATCGAGTGAGTCTCCTCGGTGTGCGGGGTTACTTACGATGTCATGTATGGTCTAGACACTAAGGAGACGTATCGAGTGAGTCTCCTCGGTGTGCGGGGTTACTTACGATGTCATGTATGGTCTAGACACTAAGGAGACGTATCGAGTGGGTCTCCTCGGTGTGCGGGGTTACTTACGATGTCATGTATGGTCTAGACACTAAGGAGACGTCTCGGGTGAGTCTCCTCGGTGTGCGGGGTTACTTACGATGTCATGTATGGTCTAGACACTAAGGAGACGTCTCGGGTGAGTCTCCTCGGTGTGCGGGGTTACTTACGATGTCATGTATGGTCTAGACACTAGGGAGACGTCTCGGGTGAGTCTCCTCGGTGTGCGGGGTTACTTACGATGTCATGTATGGTCTAGACACTAAGGAGACGTCTCGAGTGAGCCTCATCGGTGTGCGGGGTTACTTACGATGTCACGTATGGTCTAGACACTAGGGAGACGTCTCGGGTGAGTCTCCTCGGTGTGCGGGGTTACTTACGATGTCATGTATGGTCTAGACACTAAGGAGACGTCTCGAGTGAGTCTCCTCGGTGTGCGGGGTTACTTACGATGTCATGTATGGTCTAGACACTAAGGAGACGTCTCGGGTGAGTCTCCTCGGTGTGCGGGGTTACTTACGATGTCATGTATGGTCTAGACACTAGGGAGACGTCTCGGGTGAGTCTCCTCGGTGTGCGGGGTTACTTACGATGTCATGTATGGTCTAGACACTAAGGAGACGTCTCGAGTGAGCCTCCTCGGTGTGCGGGGTTACTTACGATGTCATGTATGGTCTAGACACTAGGGAGACGTCTCGGGTGAGTCTCCTCGGTGTGCGGGGTTACTTACGATGTCATGTATGGTCTAGACACTAAGGATACGTCTCGGGTGAGTCTCCTCGGTGTGCGGGGTTACTTACGATGTCATGTATGGTCTAGACACTAGGGAGACGTCTCGGGTGAGTCTCCTCGGTGTGCGGGGTTACTTACGATGTCATGTATGGTCTAGACACTAAGGATACGTCTCGGGTGAGTCTCCTCGGTGTGCGGGGTTACTTACGATGTCATGTATGGTCTAGACACTAGGGAGACGTCTCGGGTGAGTCTCCTCGGTGTGCGGGGTTACTTACGATGTCATGTATGGTCTAGACACTAGGGAGACGTCTCGGGTGAGTCTCCTCGGTGGGCGGGGTTACTTACGATGTCATGTATGGTCTAGACACTAGGGAGACGTCTCGGGTGAATCTCCTCGATGGGCGGGGTTACTTACGATGTCATGTATGGTCTAGACACTAAGGAGACGTATCGGGTGAGTCTCCTCGGTGTGCGGGGTTACTTACGATGTCATGTATGGTCTAGACACTAGGGAGACGTCTCGGGTGAGTCTCCTCGGTGTGCGGGGTTACTTACGATGTCATGTATGGTCTAGACACTAGGGAGA
The DNA here is from genome assembly GCA_963995525.1 of Escarpia spicata. Lineage (NCBI taxonomy): Eukaryota > Metazoa > Annelida > Polychaeta > Sabellida > Siboglinidae > Escarpia > Escarpia spicata. Next base: position 914,367 of record OZ023207.1, read on the forward strand.
CGTATCGGGTGAGTCTCCTCGGTGTGCGGGGTTACTTACGATGTCATGTATGGTCTAGACACTAGGGAGACGTCTCGGGTGAGTCTCCTCGGTGGGCGGGGTTACTTACGATGTCATGTATGGTCTAGACACTAGGGAGACGTCTCGGGTGAGTCTCCTCGATGGGCGGGGTTACTTACGATGTCATGTATGGTCTAGACACTAGGGAGACGTCTCGGGTGAGTCACTTCGGTGTGCGGGGTTACTTACGATGCCATGTATGGTCTAGACACTAAGGAGACGTATCGGGTGAGTCTCCTCGGTGTGCGAGGTTACTTACGATGTCACGTATGGTCTAGACACTAAGGAGACGTATCGGGTGAGTCTCCTCGGTGTGCGGGGTTACTTACGATGTCACGTATGGTCTAGACACTAGGGAGACGTCTCGGGTGAATCTCCTCGATGGGCGGGGTTACTTACGATGTCATGTATGGTCTAGACACTAGGGAGACGTCTCGGGTGAATCTCCTCGGTGGGCGGGGTTACTTACGATGTCATGTATGGTCTAGACACTAGGGAGACGTCTCGGGTGAATCTCCTCGATGGGCGGGGTTACTTACGATGTCATGTATGGTCTAGACACTAGGGAGACGTC